>PVJH01017274.1:0-48248 GCA_004026705.1 Nesogale talazaci | reverse complement strand
ACTCCTCCTTCCAGATCAAATGTTCTCTGTTTCAATTGCTCCTTTAATCAACTTCTCAAGCCTCTTCACTATCCCAGCCTCATTTTGGGAAAACGGATGTATTAAGAGGTCCTAAATGTGCTTCAAGTGTTTGCAAATGCAGACACCTAGTGTATATGCAGAATAGTGGTAACTAGTTACAGAAGATGCTAGAGTTGTTGTAGTCAGTGCTTCCCTATCTCCTTGCTTGGACTCAAAAGGATCCCTCATTTACCCCTGAGGAATCTGAGAGTCTTTCTTTTTTTTTGGGGGGGGGGGCACCACTGCTCTCTGGTGGTGGGAGTAGGAGGCCCAGCCCCACTGCTAGAATTGAACCTCCATCCCAGTGGACCACAGTCCTGCGCACAACCACTATGCCACCGGGGCTCAGCCTGAGAGTCTTTCTATGAACATGCAAACATCATTTAACTTCAGAGCTGTAAAAACTCTACCATGCCAACTTCACATCCCAGATAAAAAAGTGGAAGGTTGAAGGAGTTACCTCAAGGACTTACCCTAGGCCAACAGACTGGAAGTTGGCTTTAGTCCTAGGGATATTTAGACTTCACTTTTAAGGTCCATTTAAATCCTTAGATTGAACCACTACAGTAGACTTTGTCTATTATACAATGTGCAAAAAGAAATAACACGAACTTCTTTAACTCAAGGAATTTGTGCAGGAATGGGATGATTTGTCTTTTACCTTTGTGTTTAGCTCCATAAAAGCATTTCAATTGAGGAGTTTTGATGAATACAGACTTTGGGAGAAAGATCCACCTTGAGTGGAATCATTCAGGAAGAGCATTTTGTAGGAAACCTTGAAGAAAATTAGATTTGCAGCAGTCTTGGCAAAGAGGATTTGATATGTTAGGCAGCTAACTGCAAAAACAGCAGTTCAAACCCACCAGTTGCTCCAAGGGAGAAAGGTGAGGCTTTGTGCTCTCCTAACGGTCTACAGCTTCAGAAACCTAAGCGCAGTTCTACTCTATCCTTCAGCTTTGCCTAAATCAAAATCCGCTCAATGGCAATAAGCGTTTTTTGGTTTTGCTTTGTGGTTTGGTGGAGGTAAAAGACTAGAAGTGGTTTCTATGTAAGTGGGCTCGAGTTCTTGTTAGCTGTCATTGACCCAACTCTGATTCACAGTGACATCTGTACAGCAGAATGAAATATTGCCCATGCCGTGCCCTTTAAATCCCAACATATTTGAGTCTAAAAGTTGTACCTATCACCCGGAAGGTTTCTTATGCCTTTGCTGGCCTCCTACCTCACAAAAGGTATCTTACTCTAGCAGCCGTTTCCTCCTGAGAATGTGTCCTAAGCAAGTAAGTTGGATAGTGTTCTGTAAAGATCTATAAGGTTTTCATTGGCGAGTTTTTGGAAGTTGAACGACAGGCCTTTCTTATTATTTGACCTAGTCTGGAAACTGCTAAAATCTACGCATCTTGAGTGAGGTTCTTAGTGTTTGAAATACCAGTGGCATTGCTTTCAGTGTCGTGGCAACTTACAAGCCTCCACAGTAGTCTGTAGTGTAGTAGTCTTCAAGCTGCTTGTGCTGAGGGGCCAGTATTTACTTTCTTTTCTTTTATTTAAATACCTTATCAAGTCCAATGATATGCCACATTCTATTCATTTTGGCAAAGTCTGACTGCACATACATTCATAGTCTAAACACTGGAAAACTTCCATTCAAACTTCCATTTATGTACCGTAGCTAATAATAACAAAGATTAGTGATTTTACAGTGAGCATTGGAACATTATTACTGTATTACGTTAATGATATTTTAGTTTATTTAGAAGTGCTTCTTTGTGTATAGGAAAGTATACTGTATGCTAAAACATAGGAATGGAACTTGAGGATGTGAGGGCGATCTGGTTGCAGCAGAAGGAGTCCTAAAAGAGGACCCCCTATGCGATGGAATTGACTTTGACGTCAGCGGGACTGGCTGTGGGCGTTAGAAGTCAGGAAAGGAGCAGAAGGAAGAGCAAGCTCAGGCTGACCAGTGTCTTTGAGGAATGAAGAAGAACAACAGACTGTTTAAATCTCCACACAGTGTATAATTTGACAGCTTGGATGTTGGTTATGGAACAGGGTAGACTAAACTCAGCGTCATAGAGTCTGTTGACTTTAATTCTCCAAGTTTAAAGAGGCAGATACACCTAACGCAATGCATGCTTTGCTAACTCGACGACTATTTCTATGAGAATTGGTTGTGGATCCATGCACAATGAAATTCTTGATAATGTATCATTTCTTCATTTATCATGAGGTTCCGGCTCAGCAATCCTTTGTGTGGTTTCCGAGTCTATAAATCTCTTCTAGAGCTTACTAACCTCCTCTTTTGCTTTTGAAGCCACGGTAGGTATGAAGCGTCAACCTCATTGTTAGCAGCCACACTCTTACCCTGAGAGCGCCACTTGCAAGCCTTCAGAATATACTGTCGTGGTGCTCAGATTTGACCTGGAAGACTTGTTGACAGATGGATCGTGGTGCTCTCCCCCAGAGCATGTGATCTGGAATAGAGCCGTAAACTTCAACAAGTTTATGGAAAGATGGAATAAGACAACAAACTTTTTTGAAGCCTATGTGTGTTGCTCATGGAGCCCTGGCGATGCAGTGGTTATGCACTGACTGCGATCTGCATGATCAGTGGTCAAAACCACCTGCATCTCTCCAGACAAAAAGACTGGGTTTTTTGACTCCTTTAAACAATCCCAGTCTTTGGAAACACACAGTGGGTCCCTGTTAGTCAGCACTGACTTGATGGCAGTGAGTGAGTTTGTATTTCTAAGAAGTTATTTGGTGGTTTTGGACCACTGTGAGAACCTTTCTTTGGATGATTACCAAGGAAAGAAATATCTGAGTGGTAAGAGCAAGAAAGAAGAAAGAAATCTTGAGTAAGACTGAGGGTTACTTTAAGGACGTTAGAGAAAGGCTGTTTGAATGGGAGACGTGGGATGAAACCAGAAGAACTAGCGTTGTGGTGCAAAGGCCTAGAGGCAGGAAAGGTTTGGGCCATTAGCCAGAAAGAAGCTAGAGTTCCGTGGTTCCAATTGTGGGCGATACCAGCCCCTGGGAGCATTGGAATGATCCAACTTTATCCTGGATTATGGCCATAGTAAAAAAAAAAAAAAAAATTACCATCAGGATGCTGAGTATTTTTTTCCCTTCTTCTGAAAAAGGGGCAGTAGGCCAAATACATTTGAGTGGGGGGGGATTGTTTGAGAATGAGGTTGGGGAGGCGCACAGGGACAAGTTCAGATAAGATCTTGGTAAAGAGCAAATAAAGATCTAAGAGGAGAAATTGGAATGAATTGTTCCTTATTTTTGAAAGCCTGTTTTGGCTGCCAAGCAAAGGATGAATTGGAAAGAAAGGCTATTGTGGAAACAGGAAGTCAGGCCATTACAATGGTTGCAGGCCGAGGTAATGATGGCTTAGATTTGAGGTGGTGGCTGCGGAGGTTGGAAACCAGAATGGAGAAGAGCTGGAGGAATGCAGCTCCTTTCGTATCTAGTGCTCTATCAGAGTGTTGAATGCTCACAATGATCACTCTTGGCATGAGACCCATAAAAATTTAAATTACATATTGTATGTACTGTTTGAAAAAACAGCTGCAAAGAACATTTTAGAAAATTTGATTTTATTAAAAGTTATTTAAGTGCCTGCTCTACTCCCCCAAGGGGGTACCCTTAGCTATCTGGAAAACATGGCTGTTCAGGACAGCTTGTTCCCTGCCTTCTCTTGTTTAGGTCTATTAATGTGGAGTGTAATCTTTGTGTGTATGTGTGTGTGTGTATGTGTGTGATTGCTTAATTGTTGGCATGTAGTGACTCAACTGGTAATTTAAATTAATAGACTGTGCATATAAGCACACTATTGTTCTTCTTAGATCTCGATGGCGCTTTGATTGGCACCTAAGTGATGGTATATTTGAATTAATTACTGCAGAAGAGAGCGAACTGGGCAAACACGTTAGGGGGAAGAGTAGCTGTGAAGTGATGTAGGAGGGGGAGGAGGATGTGCAACGTGTGAGGGAGCCAGGAGATACAAGCTCCTGGAGCGAAAAAAAGGCGGGTCAGACGCCAAGGGCTAGCAGACGCATGAGGCCCTCCTCCAGCACCGTGGCCTTCGTGGGTGTTTCAGCTGGTAGTCCCCCACGCCCCAACATTGACGGGAGAACTCCCCCGCATGCTTTTCCCCTCCTGCTCTTTCCGGCCCCTGCAGGGCAACTAGTCCCATCCGTCCGAGGTCTCCCCGTTCCCTATCCCGGGCTCCCAGCCCAGGCAGTTCCACCGCAGGCAACGAACGCAGTCCCTCTCTCACATGTTTACACACATCCTCTTTAAACCTTGCGTTTCTTTCCCTTTTCTCTTTTATATCTTGCCCAGTTACCTCAGGAAATTCTCTTTCTTTGTTCTCTTCCACAGCCAAATAAGAAGAAGAAAAAGTTCTAGTCATGGTTCATGTGTATAAGATTCATGCTATGATAAGCCTATTGACAAATGATCTAATTACCACATTCTGTGGCTCACACGGTTACCCATCTCAGCAGCATTGCACAGGACAGCGTCGCCCCTGCAGGTTCTTCTCTCTCCTCCTGATCACTCGTGCTCTGACTCCCCTTCCTCGTTCTCAAATGGAATTGTTTCTAAGGCTTTTTTTGAGTCATTTTCTTTATATTTCTCAACTTCTTCTTTGGGTGATGTATCACCTCCTGCAGCTTTAATATGCCATGTTGACAGCTGGTCCTTCTTTATCCTCACCTGATGCTTCTCCACTTTGAGGTGGTGACACCACGTACCCCGGACGGAGCGCATGTGCCTTTCTTCTGAGACCCTTTCTTTAAGGGTGCAGGGTCTCCTGTTGCACATCCAAGAAACAACAGTGCCATTGTCAAGGGTCATGATTATCCCCCAACCTCCAGTCAATACAGTTCTGCCTCAGGCACTTTTTCTTTCCTTCTGCTTCTGTGCTGTGGTCTGAGCTGGACCCCAAATCTTTCCATAGATGATTTCTCTACCTCAACCTCCTTTCATTACCAACAAAACTTGTGTACGCATTTGGTGGTTTATTTATGCCATGCTCATTAGCAGTGTTCACAAAATGCTCATAATATACGCTCCATCTTATTCCAAAATTAGTGAAAGCCAAGACCTCCAAAACAAATAAAGAAAAGAAAGGTTAATTGAAGACAGATTTATAGGCACTAATGTGTAAGGTTGGCTGTAACTTTGACTTAGAGCATCCCGGTGGCCAAGTGGAAGAGAGAAAGAGGATCCACATCTGATTTCACAGTATTGATAGAATGAAAATGGCAAACTGTGCAGAGGGAACTCTCCCCTACCACCCCCTTGGGTCTCTCCATTAAAATGAGATGGTTTGATTAGCTTCACGGTTCTCAACCTGTGGGTCGCGACCCCTTTGGGGATCGAATGACCCTTTCGTAAGGGTTGCCCAATTCATAACAGTAGCAAAATAATTTTGAAGTAGTTACAAAGTAGCAGCGAAAATAATTTTATGCTTGGGGGGATCAACACAACATGAGGGACTGCATTAAAGGGTCATGACATTAGGTAGTTTGAGAACCACTGGGTAGTTTGAGATGGTGACCAGGTGATGGCGATAATAGTAAAAATAACAGTTAACTGTGTTAAGGACAGGAACTGGGCAGTAATCTAATTCCCAACATAAGGTCAGCCTCATCATTTTATACTAGAAGGAACTGAGGCACAGAGAATCAAAGGATTTTCTCAGAGTCGTCGAGCAAGTAAGGATCCCTGATGACACAGTGGTTAAAAGACTGGGCTGCTAACCAGAAGATCGCCAGGCTGAGCCACCAGCTGCTGTAAAAGAGAGGTGTCAGCCTGCTCTTGAGAAGCCTTGTGGCCTTGGAAGCCGTTGGAGACGGGGCAGTTCTCCCCTGCCCTCTAGCCTTGAGCTGGAATCAACCTGGCAGATGTGTGGAGTTTGGTTTGGGTCGGGCTGGAGAGTAGGCAGTTTGCTGTATTCAAACCCAGGGCTCTCGGTCTGACTTTTGGGGCAAACTCTTAACCACTATGCTTTCTAGTTCAGTGGTTCTGTGAGATGCTATTTATAGGATTAAGCATATATTTTGCAATTTTGAGAAAGAAAAATTAGTTTTACTGAAATCCAATTTTACATCATTCTGCCCAAACTATTTTTAAATCCAGTAAGTTATACTTAAATGAAAACATTGCTCTCTTGTTTTTCCCCAAATGTGTTGCATATAAGGTTATGATTTGGTTGAAGCTATAGAACCTTTGCTGTTCATAGGAAAAATGTTGTGTTCCTGATTGGTCTTCCAGTTCACTTATAAAGAAGATCCATTCTCCTCCTCTTTCCACGGAACGCTCGTGGCACATGTGTTACTTGCTATGCTGCTAGCAACAGAGTCTGAAGTTCAAATCTCTCCTGGCTTTTTCAAAGGAGAAAGATAATGCTATCTGCTCCCATAAAGCTTTGTGGTTTCAGAAGCTTCATAGAAGATTGCTCTGGCTGGGATTTGACTTGAGAGTAGGAGGCCATTCTCGTCTTTCCCTCTGCAGGCAAGTCTCTGACTTCGTTTAGATCGGCGGTTCTCAACCTTCCTAAAGCCTTTCATACAGTTTCATAAACCCTTTCATACAGTTCCTCATGTTGTGGTGACCCCCCAATCATAACATGATTTTCGTTACTACTTCATCACAGTCATTTTGCTCCTGTTATGAATCGGGTAACTCGTGTGCAATGGTCGTTTGACCCCCCAAAGGAATACTGAGCCACGCATTGAGAACCGCTCTTTTGGATGTTGGAAACTAGTAAATCTTTCGTTTTGAGGGTACAGTGTTAGATCATGGTTACCTAATAGTATGTAAAACATTTAGCACTGTATGTGGCATTCAGCTGTTCTCACCGGTGGGTGGTGACCCTTTTGGGAGGTCAGCTACCCTTTCATGGTGCCCGATTCAGAACAGGAGCAAAATGACAGTTATGAAGTAGCAATGAAAATAATTTTATGGTTGGGGGGATCACCACAGCATGAGGAACTGTATGAAAGGTTTTGTAGCATTAGGAAGGTTGAGAACCACTGACTCAGCAGAGTGTTGTCCTATTATGCTAGATATACTTTTTTTTGGTGGGGGGACATCACTGCTCTCCGGCGGCGGTGGGAGTAGGAGGCCCAGCCCCACTGCTGGAATTGAACCTCCGTCCCAATGGGCCGCAGTCCCGCGCACAACCACTACACCACCAGGGCTTAGCCCATAGATATACTTGTGAGTAAAACTAGACCTTAGCCTGATGTAGTACAGGGTTACAGTAAAGGAGCAAGAACTTGATCCAAGTATTATTTACAAACTCTAAAAATGCTCAGGAATGTAAATTGTTTTTCCTATTATTAGTACCTTCACAGTGTAGTAATATACAGATGAGGAATTAGATTTTGTTCAAATATTACCTGAAGGCTATCCAAAGCCAGCTTTGCACCTCTCCCCATCACAATCCATCCAACATCATTCAGCCATATCTGCTTCTGTTGGCATGATTATTATTTATTACCCAAACTAGGGAACCTTTGAGAGTGAAAAGATTATTAATATTTAAGCTGAAACAATAGGTATAAAACCATTGTTGTCCCAGGTGAGCTCGGATGTGGTGTCAATCTACTTATTGTTATCTAAATTGAGCATCCAATCTTAGCTTCCATAAGTTTGGTTGTTGGTATGTGTAGTGTGACCCCAGTGTTTGCTGAGATCTTGGGAGAATTAATCATTCCCATTACTGTAGAGTTGTTTTTTTTAGACATCATTTCTTTCTTTTTTTTAATTTTACTTATTTCTTTATTAAATACTTTTATGGGGGCTCTTACATCTCTTATCACAATCCTTATGTTCCTCCATTGTGTGAAGCACATTTGCACATACGCTGTCATTTTCAAACCATTCTCTTCCCACATGAGCTCCAGATATCAGCTCCCCATTTTTTCCCCCTTCCTCCCCTGGAGTGCTTATTTTTTACAAGTCTAATATGCCTTTTTGTTTTTGTTTTTGTTTGCTTGGGCCCTGGTGTGATGTATAAAATGCTTTGCCTTATCCAAGGTTGTGAAGCTTTTTTTTTATGCTTTCTCTTAAAAGTTTTATGGTCTTCTTTGAAGAGTTTTATTATTTTATAGTTCTTACTTTTTTTTAAAAAAGATGTCATTTCTTTAGTTATCCATTTAAGTAGTAAATTCAGCTTCAATAATGAAGCAACTCCAGAATTCACAGGTTTTCTTAATGTGAACATCCAAAAGTAAAAATTCAGAAAATGCCTAGTTTTTGCTTGTTTAAAAAAACAGTTCATGATAGCCTTGTTTCTAAGGAGCAAAATAAAGCACTGTACCGGGTTGAGCCCCAGTGGCGTAGTGGTTGTGCGGCCCACTGGGATGGAGGTTCAGTTCCAGCAGTGGGGCTGGGCCTCCTACTCCTACCACCGGAGAGCAGTGATGCCCCCCCCAAAAAATAAAATAAAATAAAGCACTGTACCATCCAGATTGATTACAAGTGTTAAAAAGGAATTAGCTTTTTGTTTGAGACATTTTAAAATGTGTCAAATATAACGTTGTCCAGGGCTGTCCTGGGGTTTATTCCAATCCATCGCAGCCCCGTGCACAGCAGAATGTTCATCTTCACAATTGCTATGTGTGAGCCCCTTGTTCAACCACTGTCAGCCCATGTTGGTTTGGGTCTTTCTCTCACTGACCCTCTGCCAGGTAGGATGTCTCTTCCCAGGGATGAGTCTTTCCTGATAACATGTCTGTTCCTGGTTTTTTTTTTTTTAACTTTTTTTTTTTTTTTGGTGGCATCACTGCCCTTTGGTGGTGGGAATAGGAGGCCCAGCTCTGCTGTTGGATTTGAACCTCCAACCCAGTGGGCCGCAGTCCTGCACACAACCACTACGCCACCGGGGCTCAGGCAATCTTGTCCCTGGATTTTTAAAGTACCTCCTTTTCTGTTCTAGTGACTGCCTTCTGTTCTATGTGTAGATTCTACATGCAGACAATGCATTGTTCTGAAATTCGCATTTTCTGCATTGTTATCCAGTTTGATGCACACAGTCAAATACACAGTCAGAAAACACAAGGAAACATCTTTCTGGTGTTCCTTCAAGATCTATCTGTTATTTCTCTTGATTTATTTCCTCTTCTGAATTTGGTTCGAACTTCTGGAAGCTCCCTAAAGTGCGGTGCTGCAACCATTGTTGAATAAGGTATAGCAAATTTGTACTTGCCTGTTGATGTTAATGATTACTATTCAATTATGTCTTCATTCTGTTGAGTCACCTTTCTTTGCAATGGGTACGAACATGGATATCTCCCAGTTTAACTATGTCTCTGTCTTCTGAATTTCTTGGCACTAAATTCTTGAGTTTCTCTAGAGTGTCATCAGCTTGTAAAATCATTTCAATTGGTATTCTTTCAATTCCTGGAAGCTTGCTTTTTGCTAATTCCTTCCGAGGAACTTGGGCTTCTTTCATGTGATCATGTGCTGTCTCGGGAAATGACTGAAGGTGGATAAATTCCTTTGAGAACAGCCATTCTGTGGTGGGTTTTTTTTGGCATCCCTGCCCTCTGGTGGGAGTAGGAGGCCCAGCCTTGCTCATGGAGAGCTGCTGCTGGATTCGAAACGCCAGCCCAGTGGGCCACAATCCCGTGCACAACCACTACGCCACCGGAGCTCAGTCCCAAGAACAGCCATTCTGTATTCATCCCTTCTTTTTTTGCTTCCTATATCATTCAACATTTTGCCCATAGAGTCCTTCAGTATTGACACTTGAAGATATATATATATATATATATATATATATATATATATTTTTTTTTTTTCCCCCTTTAGTTCTTTCAGCTTCTGCTGTTCTGAGTGTGTTCTTCCATTGTGGTTCTCTAACCCCAGGTCTTTACCTATGTCGTCATAATACTTCATCTTCTTGAACTGCTCTGTGGAGTTTATTGTTCAGTTCTTTTATTTCATCATTGTTTTCCATTAACTTTATCCACTGTACATTCAAGAGCAAGTTTCAGAGTCTTTTAGGACCTCCACTTTGATACTCTATTTCTTTCCTCTTTTTAATGACCCTTTGCCTTTTTTTTTTTTTTTTTTTTTTTTTTTTTTTTGCCTTTTCTAACATATGAGGTTCTCGATGCCATCCCACAACTCCCTAGGCCTTCAGTCAATGTTTCACACCTGTTTTTTGAGATTGCCTCTCAAATCAGGTGGTTTACACTGAAGGTCAAGTTTCAGCTCTCATGGGATTGGTTGTTTTAATTTTCTTCAGCTTCAACCTGAAGTTTTCAATGAGCAGCTGATTGTTCCACAGCCAGCTTCTGGCTTTCTTTTGGATGATGATGTTGCGTTGCTCCACTGTCTCTTCCCACAGATAGTAGTCAGTTTGATTCTTATCTATTCCACGTGGTAAAGTGTATTTATGCAGTTGGTTTTCATCTTGCTGAAAAAATGTATTTCCGATGAAGAAGGTACTGCTTTTGTCAAATCCTGACCAATTTTATTTCTAGCACCACGGCCCTATTTTTACAATGTGCTTATCTTTCTCTTTGGTTCCATCTTTTAAATTTTACTCATCAGTAATTATCCCCGCGTCTTGGTTGCGCATTTGTTCAGTTTCAGACTGAAGAGTTAAGTGGAATTCTTCAATTTTTTTCATCACTAGCTTTGATTGTTGCATAAATTTGAAATAGTTTTATTAACTGGTCTCCCTTGTAGGGTTATAGATATCCCACTACAGAGAGCATAGTACTCCAAGACAAACACTCTTCTTGATGATGAATGTGACACCATTCTTCTATTTGTCATTCCAAGTTTAGTAACCATATGATTGCCTGACTCAAAATGATCAATGACAGCCCACTTCAGCTCACTCACAAATGCACGTGATTAATCTTTATGCAATACACGTCTTTTTTTGACAATGAATTTTCCTAGATTTAGACTTCATATACCCTATACTCTTATTGATTGATTTCTTTCATTTTTTAGTCACGCCCCATCAGAATATTAAGGCTCGGAAAGCTTCTCTCCATTTATGTTAGTAAGGTAAATATTCCATTTTGGGTTTTTTTGTTTTTGTTTTTTGGGCATCACTGCCCTCTGGTGGTTGTGGGAGCTACCCAGCGCTGCTCCTGAGAGCCGCTGCTGGATTTGAACGGCCAAGCTTGTGGGCCGCAGTCCCGCACTCAACCACTTACGCCACCGGGGCTCAGCCCGAGATAGTTTTTTTACAGCCATATTTTGAGTTCTTTTCATCTGAGGGGATCATCTTCTGGCGCTGTATATGACAGTGTTCTGCTGCTGTTCGTAAGGTTTTCAGTGCATGATTCCTCAGGAATAGTCTTTTCCTTCTCCCCAGCCTGTCGTCCCTTGGAAACATGGTCACCATGGGAAACCCTGCTGAAATGTGAAGAACCGGTCAGTTCCAGCAACACAAGCTGCCACAGTGTGACAAACAGATAGATGCGCGGGGTCAAAGACTTAAGGCCCTCGTGTGCTAGGATTAAGTAGTTCCTAATCAAAAACCCATACTTGGCCGTACATACTTTGGACATGTTGTGAGGAGAAACCAGTCCCTGGAGAAGGCATCGTGTTCTGTACAGCAGAGGGGAAGCAAAAGCGAGGAAGACCGTCAGGGAGCTGGATGGACACAGTAGCTGCACCGGAGGGCTCCGTCGTCAGAACAACTGAGAGGGCAGTGTCTGTTCTGTTGTGCCGAGGGTCGCCAGCCGTAGGACGTGACTTGATGGCACCTAGCAGAGCCTCGAAAAGAAAAGCAACCCAGAACCAGGCTGGTGCCATCAAGCAGATCCGGACTCAGCCACCTTCTAAGACAGAATCTAATTGTGCTGGAGAATTTTTCTTTTATAAAATTTTGATAAATCATTTTATTGGGGGGGGTCTTGCAGCAATCCATTCAACAATTGTGTCAAGCACATTTGTACATATGTTGCCAGCATCATTTAAGCCCTGATATCAGGTCCTTCTCCACCCCCCCACCCCCCCCCTTGCCCACCCCAGTCTCTTCTCCAGTGTTTTCCACTCAGGTCTGATGCAGTGCCAACCCCTGTCCCGAGTCAGAATTCCTTGAGAACTTTGTGGCGTGCTCCCCTTGCTGCTCTATTGGGCTCCCTTTGCATTACACGCTCTGGTGTGTGTGTGTGGAGGGGGCGGGGGGTTGGGTTGGGTGTCAGAGCAGGCACAGTTCCTGCACGCTGCTGCTCACCTCCTGCTGCCGTAGTATTGGGGGATGTCTTGTCTTGTGGTGGAGCTCATGCTAAATCCTCACTGTGCATTGGTTGCTCTGAGCAGGAATGTTGCCCTCCATGCTTGCTGGGCCCAGATGTCTGTCTGTCTCTCTTTCTTCGTTCGCTCCCCTATGTTCTGGGAAGACCTCTTACTTTCCCCTGGGCCGTATCTTCATGCACCACCGAATTTCTAAGGTATTAAAATCCTTAACGAAATCGACCTCCACTTCTTTCTCTTTTGAGCAGCTGGTCAATTCCGATTGGTGACCTTACTCTTAAAAACGGAGTCCCTGAATCACTGAAACTCCACCCCATTTTCTGCTGTGTAGATTAAATGGTGATTGTAATGAGTTGTCAGGGACTAGCTAGAATTTTGGGGGGGGGGGTTTTGTGTGTAATAAACTGTCATTATCAAGGTCTATTTTCTTGTAGTCAACAGAAATGATTGAGTCACTCCAGTTACCATTTTGAGTCATTGCCTCAAGTATAGAATACATTTTATAAGCCTTATAAGAGACAGAGAAAGAGATGTGAGGTGTGGGTGTACGTGTGTTTGGGAGGGTAAGACATACATCATGGCCTAAAGGGAAGCAGTTGCCTGCAAAGCCTGCATTTCAGAGTGAAATTCTAGTGTCTGTCAGCCTTCTGATTCAAGCCTTGGGCTTCAAGGTGTAGACCTGCCACGTTTTAAAAGAATTTTCCTCTTGCCTCATTACAATGAGGTCAGTGCCTCTGTGTGTTAGAAATTGGAGCTGCCCTTGCCCGAGCTTAGTGTAGGATGTACACACTACTTGTTGTGAGCTCCCTTTGGGACTTAGGGCATTAGGAAAATTTGCTGAAGTGCACAGTTTTGCCTCTTTTTTTCTTTCTATAGATCTATCAGTATTATCTAAGATGACTTTTGCCTGGGTTCTTGATAAACATTTTGTGCATCTAAAGTGTTATGATATACCTCTAAAAAACCTTTCTATGGGCCCCCAGTGTCAGTAGAAATTAATTATCAGCTTCTTTATGAATAGTTCTATTGAAACAGTTGAAATTAGTAGTGTAATGAGACCTTTACATGCCCTGCTGGTCTCAGAACTATTCTCTCATCTGTTGGACAGTTTTAGAGAGAGCTGGCATCCCCAACTTGTGATGGCGTCAGGCTGTGAACGTGGTGTGAAGAGCCCTGAAATGTTTGCCAAACCGATTGGGCCTACTTTGTGTTATTGGCAGGGCAACTTTAGTTTCAACTTAATTTAGATGGAGGAATAAGAAATAATTGGCCTAAATAGCCAATTCCTTGAGTTGTTGATTGTGCCTATATTTCACTGACAGCATAGGAAAACTTGGGTCTAAGGGAATTCAGATGTTGTGATTGGGTAGAAGGAAGGATACACAACCTGGAACAAAATTACCTGAAACAATACTTACCTTCTCGGGCTGAGCCCCGGTGGCATAGTGGTTGAGTGCGGGACTGCAGCCCACGGGTTTGGCGTTCAAATCCAGCGGCGTCTCTCAGGAGCAGCGCTGGGTAGCTCCCACGACCACCAGAGGGTAGTGATACCCAAAAAACAAAAACAACAAAACAAAACAAATACAATACTTACTTTCTCTACAGTAGATGGATCTGATTTTTTTCTATTCTTTCCTATTTCAAGTGCTTTAAAATGTTGGCCATGATTTGTTGAAAGATTTTTCAACTCATTAATTGATTGTAATCTGAAGTTTAAAAAATACTCGCCTAAACATAAGTTTTCGTGGGTGTCTGTTTGAAGGCAAGGGCCATGAAGTAATGTTTTCCTATCAGTTGTGTTAATAATCAGTGTAGCTATAATAAAGGGCAATCCGCTTAGTTAATTAGAATATTTACCATAATAAATGCTGTTGGATTGATTTCTTCATGAATAGGGTGTTTTGTCAGGATGAAGTAATTGAGTGTTTCCAATCTGGCCAGATGACAATCTTTACAATGCTTCTTGTTGCTGTTAAGACGACTTTTGAAATAGCATTTGTCTGTGTGCCTTGGCTGGTAATGAACAGTATTTTGTCATTGTTAGGGTTACCAGAACAGCTGTTGACACCCAAAGAATGACTGGAAACCCTTGCTACATAGGAAAAAAACAAAGAATAGTATAGTTTAACCCGTGTCTGTTCCATGTGATGACAGATGCTAGGATACTTAATCAAATTATAAAAAGAAAAGTAATATTCATTGTTTCCTTGGCATTTTATCCTTGATGTCTGTTTTCCTTTGCTATTCAGTAAAAATTGGTACAGAATTAGAGCACTTTATATTGCCCTCTATAGACAAGATATTTCAAAACTAACCTCTTTTAAAAGACAGAAAGAAAAAAAAACCAAGCTGAACATGTTTTTTTTTTTTGGGGGGTGGGGCATCACTGCTCTCCCGTGGTGGGAGTAGGAGGCCCAGCCCCACTGCTGGAATTGAACCTCCATCCCAGTGGGCCGCAGTCCCGCGCACAACCACTACGCCACCGGGGCTCAGCCCCTGAACATGTTTTTATATTAGAAAATAATCATTTGCTCTAGTTTAATTATCTTTTTAAAGATGTGCAATTTAAAACACATGCCTATCACTGCAGTATGATATTTACACACCAATGTCTTGTTCTTGCCTTTCTAACTTGTAGGGCTAGAGTCTCCTTGAGGAACACACCCTTAAATGTCTCCTACGCTGTGTTGCTTCATCGAGAGCATAAACAATTACAGCATAAAATACTACCTTTGGAAATGAAGTCATGCATCTTTTTTAATTGCTGAACTCTTGTAATTCTGACAGGTCTGTTTAAGTCTGTACTCATTCACACTTGCAAACACAAGCAGATCTGCCTATACATTTAGGAAAAACACGAATCTTGGGGTTTCTCATTTTCTACTAATTATGCCTGGCATGTGCAGAAGCAGGAATACCAACATAAGACTCATAATGATAGATTTGGAAGAAACCTTTGGAGCTAGTACAAAATATTTTGTAGTAGAGGAAGCTGAGATTCAGAGAAGCTTGTTAGCTTCCTAGCTTCTCCACTTTTCGTCTCATTGTAATAAATAGCTGCTAGAATGGCCTCTCCAAAGCATCCCTGACACGTATAAGCTTCCCCTGGCAGCATTCCATGTTCTAGAATAAAGCTGTGATTTCTAAAGTCCTATTAAAGGCCTTTCCAATGTAGCTTCTGCTCGTCTTGGCAGCTTCCTTTGCTCCTTGTCACCATACCCCTTATAATTCTGGATTTCTTTGCTGGTTTTGTTTCTTTTGACCCTGTTGTTCAGTGCCAGCCAGCCAGTTCCAACCGTCAGTCACACTATACACTGTTGTGTCCTGTTCTGCCCTCAAAACTAGTTCCTCTGCGCCCCTCGTTGCAGCCACTGTGCCTGCCATTTCTTCTCGAAGGGTCTTCCTCTTTTCACTGACCCCCAACTTGACTCAGTAGATGTGCTTACCCAGGATCCCGTCCCTCCCGATAGCATGTATAAAGTAAATGACATGAGCTTTTACTAGCTTCACCTCTAAGGAACATTCTGGCCCTCCTTCTTCCAAATCAGATAAATTCCCTCGTCTGATAGTCCGCGGTACATTGCTCTGTTGAAGCATATCAGTTGTCTTTGGTCTTTCTTACTCATTTTCCAGCTTCCTCCTGCATGTGAAGTGCTTGAGAACATCTTAGTGTAGATTAGGCACTCCTTAATGTTCAAAGTGACATCTTACATAATTTGATTCCTTGACTGTTTTCTTGGATGTTGATTGTAGATCCTAGTCAAGTGAAATTCAACAATTAAAAAATGGAAATGTCAGCATTTTCTCACATTATCTTGATTTGGCCTGCTGGCCCAGTTGTAAAGATTTGTAATTTACTTTTTATGTTGGGGTGTAATTCATATTGAACACCATTGTCTTATATCTTCATCATCAAGGGCTTCAAATCTTTTTTACTTTTGGCAATGTGGTTGCATATGACAGGATGTTAATTACTCATCCTCCAATTCTAATTATTCTTTATGTAGTCCATTTTCTTCCATTATTTTCTCAGCATAAAAGTTGAATACATATGGTGGAATAATAAAACCTTGACACACACTATTTTTTTTGGGGGGGGGGTGCATCACTGCTCTCCAGCGGTGGGAGTAGGAGGCCCAGCCCCTCTGCTGGAATTGAACCTCCATCCCAGTGGGCCGCAGTCTCGCGCACAACCACTACACCACCGGGGCTCAGCCCAACACACTATTTTTGATTTTAAACCATACAATATTTCTTGTAGTGTCAGAATGACTACCTATTGGTCTATGTACATGTTCTCAATGAGCACAATTGTTTTGGAATTACTGCTCATGACTACATTTTCCATTATTTACTTTGGATATTATTTGACACACACACACAGTCAAATCCCTTTGCATAGTCAGTGAAGTGCAGCATCTTTCTGGCATTTCTTGCTTTTAGCCAAGATATATTTCTGGCAGTTCAATGATGATGTACTACTGCAACCATTTTTGGACTTTTAGTTATCTTTAGCAAAGTTTTGCCCTGAGTGATGTTAAAGGTACTGTTTGATCATTTCTGCCTTATTCCTTAGGAATGTGCCCAGATTGGTGTCTTTTCTAATTGGTCTACTGGAGCTAGTTATCTTCCAAGTTTCTTGCATTCTTCCAGCATGGCGTCCATTTTTTGAAAATCTTGATTAGCATATTATCAATTTCTAGAGTCTTGATTTTCACTGAAGCTTTCAGTCCAGTTTGAACTTTGTTCGATTCCTTTGGTTCTTGTTGTGTACTACCTCCTGGAATGGATAAATGTCAACCAATTCATTTTGCTTCCCAACTCTGTGTGTATCCTCCCCATCTTTTTATCCTTCTTTTGTTGTTCAATATTTTGCTCAAAGAGCAGAAAACCATGCCATCAAGTCAATTCTGACTCTTAGCACTCTAGACAGGGTTTCTGAGGTTGTAAATCTTTCAGAAAGCAGAGAGTTTTATCTGCCTCCTGAGGCTCGCCTGGTGGGTTTGATTGATGGTTCTTGTGTTTAACAGTCAAACCTTTACCCAACAGTGCCACCAGAGCTCCAGAGAATTCTTCAATATTATAGCACGAGGCATTAATTGATTACTTCTATTCATCTCCTTTCCTTTAGGAGGGCTAGCTCTAGGTCTTTGTACATTTCACTATAAGGACCAGGCAGAGTTTCATTCTGTTCTACATGGATCTCTATGATCAGAACCAACTTTACAGTACATAGCAACAATATAACAATCCATGAAGAGTATATAACACAATGTATGTCAAAAACTCTTCCCATCTGTAGCAGACATCATTATTTATTTACTTTTTATGATTTGAAGGTGGCAGTTTCTCTACCAGTTTATATTGTATGGAAATTATATATTAAGGTGTTCAAGTACACTGAATAATGATTTGAAAAGATAACTTTCCTCTGCATTAATTCATACTTATTGATAAGTGTCAGTATAATTGTCCCTATAAGAGCACTCAGGGCTTCAGAGAAGCACATGTCAGAATCCTTGTGCTTGGAAGCACTATGTCTTTGTGCTTGAAATACTAGAGAAAATGCTAGATAAAATGAAGCCAATTTATCTTACAGCCCCAAACACTCTTGGACAAAACACTAGTAAGGGATCTATTCTGATGTCTAGTTGATGCTAGCGGTCCTAAAACACATTAAAAAAATCAAACCACTTGCCATCGAATCAATTTTGACTAAGGCATGTAAGATCAGAAAAGTAACTTGAGTAAAATCTGTCACAGAAACCTACAGTGTCCTGTGTTTCCTACTGTGTTTCCAGTTCCTATCCGTACCAGTGTACATTCTTGGTCTAGCCACGGTCTAGCCAGATTTGTAAGGTAAAATTGGGATCTTGATGGTGGGGAGGGGGAAGGAAGCATTTAGGAACTAGAGGAAAGTTGTATGTTTCATTGTTGCTACACTCCCTTCAGGATCAGTGCTGAGAATGGTGATACCAGAAGGTGGACGGGAGGTGGGGTAGAAAAGGGGAACCGATTACAAGCATCTACATGACCTCCTACCTGGTGGATGGACAACAGAAAAGTGGGTGAAGGGAGATGTCAGGCAGTTTAAGATAAGACAAGATAATAATAATTTATAAATTATCAAGGCTTCATGAGGGAGGGGAGAACACGGAGGGAGGATAAAATATGAGGGTCTGATACCAAGGGCTCAAGTAGAAAGCAAATGTTTTGAAAATGATGATGGCAACAAATGTACAGATGTGCTTGACACAATGGATGGGTGTTTGGTTTGTGGTAAGAGTTGTACGAAGCCCCAGTAAAATTATTTTAAAAAAGAGAGAAGAAAGAAAGAACCTACAATGGCAGTTGTACCCTGCCCTGTAGGGTCTCCATGAGTCAGAATTGACAATGAGTTTGGTTTTGCTTTAACATGGCATGCATTGTTTTGACAACATTTAAAGATTGGTATCTTTACAGATATGTAGCGACTCAATTATTTTCAAAGTGCAACAATGAAAATTTTAAAACATTAATAATAGCTTAAATAGTTATATCAAGTTAAGAATGGAGTGGATGAGTAGGTTTTAATCTGGGGGGGAAGAACTAAAGAATTGTATGCATATTCTTTTGAAGTTAATGCTTCTCTAGCTTAGAATGAGACCTGTACTTACGTTGGTAAACATATGTTACATAGCTGACAGGCTAGCACCCTCACCTTAATGAATTGCCTTTAATGAAGTTGTACCTCATATTCCTTTTAGCATAGTGGCTTCCAGTAGCAAAGCTGTTGTCATCCAGCAGATGATATGTGACTTGGTTTTTTTTTTTTTTTTAAGGGCATTGAGATATATTAAGCCTTTTATTTTCAGAGATTTCTTTCTCATTTTTTGAAAAAAGAATTGTATGTCATTTTTAACAATGCTTGTCATTCCTAGGGAAAAATATCTGGAAGGATGCACATGAAATGGCAGTAGTTATCTCTGAGAATGTATATTATGGGGGGGGGGGGATGTGTATTTCAGTTTTTTAGAAAGCAGTTAGCATAGGCTGCAATTATTATTTATTGAAAGAAGGTGAGGTAAAGGATCACTGGGCCCCAAATCAGGAACAATGACATAAACAAAATCAAACGCTTAGGCTTTTTCTATAACTTTGGTGGTATGTGCATGTCTACCTGACTGGTAGGTGAGAAAGACCTTCTTTTCAAAGCTATTCCACTGGAGTAAATTTTTGAAGATAGATTTTTATTTTGTATTGCATTTGAATGTGGTGGTGAATGGCAGAATAGGTTGCACTAGAGATAACTGCTGATTGGAGAGTGACCTGAAATATTTCGTGAATTGTGAAAGACTGAAAAGTCATTGAAGTAGTATTGGCTCCAGGGTATAATCAGCACGTAGACTCACTGCCAGTGGAACTGAAGCCCTGTGTTCTGTAGACCTCACGGCCGAGGCGCAGCAGTGACTCTTTTACCCACCAAGTTGTGTTTGAGATAGAATCAATAAGATGGCAGCAGCCGCAATACTTTGAAAAAGCTATAAATGGAAGGCTTCCTCAAATGTAGACAGCACCGGGTCAGGAACGGTGTATTTACAGGGACATGAGCCGTGGCAGCAGGCCCGGGCACCGCGAGGGCTCGGTGGCGGTGCCTGCAGCGGTGGGTCCACGCTCGGCCCGCGGCAAACAGGTTAAGCTGCTCACGGCACATTTTACAGGGACTTTTCACCGTGTTGAAACACGATGCTCTCCTTTCCTTGGTTGATGCTTTAGCATTAGTGAATTTTATGGGGGGGTGGGGGGGAAGATGAGCGTTTAACCACTGGGGAGTTTTAGCAGTTTCAATTAAACAGTTGTGCCCTGTAAGTTTTAATTTTGAAATCCGTGACGACGGGTGTTTGGCTGTTCGGCCCTCTTTTTCGGGTGAGTAATGTGCTTTTTTGGTTCCGAGCTCCGTGCTGGAAGCGTGGGATTTTGCATTGGCTGGGTGCAATGTGCAGACCCGGCTGTGCCCTGTGCCACTTAGTGGGCCTTGTGAAGCTGCGAAAGTCATCGGTGGCAAAAGCCACCACAGTGAAAAAGCCTACAGCCCTGTGTCTCTTTCCTTACTGATCAAGTTCTAGATTTTATCCCTTGTTTTAGCACTAAAACTCCACGACTCATCTCTCCTCCCAAATTTTGGAGAATGGATCTTATCTTGTCTGTCAATTTTTTTCTATAAGAATATAATGTCTTCTTTTTTTAGTGTTGTATTTGGTCCATGTTTCGGGAGCTTAGAGTGTCATTGCTGTTGTTATGTACAATTCTCAGGTCTAGGCTGTTTGCAACAATGTCGTGTATCCTCTTAGTAAGATTGTTTCTGGGAAGACCCTAGCGGTGTCAGGCTTCTGTCCTCTACATTCAGGTCTGTCAGGAGCAGCAAACACATTATAGATGATAAGTTACTAACCATTTCTTGTTGAACTTATGTTACTTCAGCTATCGCTAGCTCCCTTTTCCAAATGAAACAGTCAAAGGTTGGGGAAAAAATAAGTAAGAGCTTGTATGTCTAAGATCCCATAGGTGGTCTAGGTGGTGAGTCCCTAGCTACACCTTGTTCTGTCTGCCTCCAAAGCAGACACGTGTACATGTCCAAGTGTGCCAGGACAGCTCAAAGCCACAGCTCTCTTGAAATGGCCCACCAGAGGTGATTGTAACTTGGTGGTGCTCTGGCCTTGAATTAATTTTTGTAGAGGTTGTGTTTATTAATTCTCCCGAACCTTAGATGGTGAATTACTGAGTTTAAATATAGATGTTACTGGTAAGAGTGTGTTGTGAAGTGCTTCTTTTAGCTCTAGTTTTCAGTACAACCTTCATATGTATTTTAATAATTTATATGGTTCTGTGTCTGATATTTATTGGTGTAGAGCTTCCATTTGTAAATTGCTTAACTTACTCCTCCACCCCAACCCCCAAAGGATCCTCTCCAACCTTTTAATTTTAAAGTCTGTGCACCTTCAATCCTTTTGCTGGTGTTGGTGATGTCAGGTCTGGAATCTACTCTGAAGACTGTCTGTAAGTTGTTTATCACCATTAGCCCTCATTATTTTAAATGAATACCCACCCACTTTATGCTCTGTAACCACATGTTTCCAGAACGTCTCTGGAGATAACATCTTGTAGCCTCCCCCAACCCCTTTTATTTTTCTTCACTCTAACCATACACACTTTATGATAAAATTCAAAAAGCATGAAGGATCCAGAAAGCATGAGGAAAGAGAGAATCTCTCTGGGCTTATGAAATTTGGAACAATTTGGAATTGAGTGTTGTTCCTGAACCAGAAACTTTGAAACAAATCTCATCATGTGTTTGACTTATATTAGTTTGTAAATAAGACGTCCCACTAATTACATTTACAGCTCACAGCAAAACTACCTGTTATGTCTTGTTGACTCAGAGGGAAAAAAAATGAGACCATTACATATATGTATCTATTCAAAAAAATTGGAATAGTGTGGTTTAAATTCACTCTCATTATGTGAGTTTCTTTCTTCCTCATGAGTCCAGAACTCTCCAGATCTGTTTTCTGATGAGTCAGTTAATCAGTTTTCCTGTTACTGCAATTGTTACCTGGACGCAAGTGTGCCAAGCTTCTAGGAAACTTTGTAGAAGTCTCATTTTTCGGAAGCTGTAGCTTAGTTCTCTTTCCTTCTCCTTGTATTGGAAAGACAAAAATGCAACTAAAATTGTTCAGTAATTTATGGAAACATTGTGTTTACCTCTATCAGACAATTATTTTTGCCTTTCAATAGAATTAGGAGTGTCGTTGTAACCTTGTGAAATTGGCTGATGATGGAGCACTGCTGGTATTGGCGCTGCATGTTGGGCTGCCAACCAGAAGGTCAGCGTTTCAAGCCCCCAGCTGCTTCACAGGAGAGAGAAGAGTCTGTCTGCTCCTGTGAAGTACCTCTTAGAGACTGTACACTAGGGTCACTAAGGGTTGGGGTTAACTTGATGGCAGTAAGGTTTTTCGGGGGCTGGGGCCTTGGAGGCAGAGTTTATTGAGTAAAGTCAAATGTTCCTTGGGAGTGGCCCAGTAGCTTTTATAATGACAATCAATCTTTAATTTTGCTCAATGGTTGCCTTTTGAAAAAAAAAATATACCCTTTCTCCAAACGAATCTCAAAGGTCTTCATCAGGAACACCTTTTCATCCGTGAAAAGTAGAGAAAAAAATGAATTGTGGAAGGCATAGAGTGGTAGTCTGAAAAGCCACACAACCAACTGGCTAATTCAACTCCTTCAATGTGCAGAGAAGCAGTTTGAGACCAAGGATGATGTCGCTGCTGCAAACTGGCAGTACTTGGGAGTGAACTGATTCTGTTTTGGTGCCGCTTCTGTTGTGCCCTAGGGTGTTCATGAAAAGCAAAGCATTTCGTACCTCCCTATAATGATATGTGACTAAGGAAGCATTTAAGCAAATATATAAAAAGATAACTTCTGGAAAAGTACATTAGTTTTGTTCTACTGAAAAGTTATCTTTAATAGAGTTTGGGTTCTTGATTATGTAAAAATTGTGCCTACCACCATAAGAACTCATCTCACGAAAGATTTCAATGTCTAAGAAATTAGGAACTAGGTTACTAAGTTGATGAAACTCTTTATAGTTCTCTCTGAAAGTCATTGATGATCGTGCCAAGGTCTTGAGGCGGTATCCCTCCTGTTTTTCTACCTTGGTAGGACTTAAAGGTTTGCTTTATCACTTTACGATCTTTGAAGAGCAGTAACAGGATTCAAAAGACACTTCAGGTGGCTGAGTTCATATTCCTGTTATGAATATTGTTGAGTGGCCTAGAGGAAGTTATTTTACCGCAGTTTCCCCCTATATAACGTGAGACTTTTTGTGAAATAGTACCACGTAATAAGCATACATGTTAGGTACTGCTATCGTTGCTGCCTTTTCTTAGTTTAAAATTTGTCCAAACCCATTGGGCCTCTACTCAAGTAGTCCCTCAGCACAGGAACACTTTGTTCTAACAACCTGGCATTCTGTGATGTGCACCTTCCCCACATGATTGCTGAGGACAAAATGGGCGCATAAGCAAAATGGTGGAGAAAGCTGATGGTGTCCAGCTATCAAAAGATAGAGCAGCTGGGGTTTGAAGATGAACAAGTGGCCATCTAGCAGGAAAGCAGCAAAGCCCATGTGGAAGAAGCACACCAGCCTGTGTGATCATGAGGTATTGATGGCATCTGGTCTAAAAGACATCAGGAGACCCAGAACAAACAATTATATTGCTGCAAACAAGGGGTGGGGCATGGACAGAGTGGAGACCAAAAGCCCATCTGCAGACACTTGGACATCCCCTCACAGAAGGGTCACAAGGAAGGGACAAGCCAGCCAGCGTGCAGTAGAGCACTCATGAAACATACAACTTTCCTCTAGTTCTTCAACGCTTCCTCCCTCCATTATCATGACCCCAATTCTACCTTACAAATTCGACTTGACCAGAGCATGCACACCAGTACACATAAGAGCGCTTGACACATGGAATTCAGGACAGATAAATCCCTCAGGAACAGTAAAGGAAGTAGCAATACCTTGAGGGTAGGGAAAGGCAAGGGAGAAAGGGGGAACTGATTACAATGATTGACAAGTAACCACCCTACCCCCCCCCCCAAGGAGGATAAACAGCAGAAATGTGGGTGCAGGGAGACAGTGATTTGTGTGAGATATGAAAATAATGATTTATAAATTATCAAGGGTTCATGAGAGGAGGAGGGTGAGAAAGGGAGGGGAAAAAATGAACCGATAACAAGGGTTCAAGTAGAAAGCAAATGTTTTGAAAAAGATTTGGCAACATATGTACAAATGTGTTTGACACAATGGATAAATGGATTGTTATAAGAGCTGTAAGAGCCCCCAATAAAATGATTAACAAAGAGATACATAAATACATAAAAAAACTTGTCCAGAGCTGAGCCCCGGTGGCATTCTGGTTGTGCGTGGGACTGCGGCCCATTGGGTTGGAGGTTCAAATCCAGCAGCAAGGCTGGGCCTCCTACTCCCACCACCAGAGGGCAGTGATGTCAAAGAAAAAAACAACAGCGGGCTGAGCCCCGGTGTTGGCGTAGTGGTTGTGCGCGGGACTGCGGCCCACTGGGATAGAGGTTCAATTCCGGCTCCTAGGAGCAAAGGCTCCTACTCCCACCACCTGAGGGCAGTGATGCCTAAAAAAAAAAGCAACCACAGAAAAAGCTTGTCCAAACCTATTTGAGAAGGGCTAGTAAGGAGGAGTAAGATTCCATTCCTGAATCTTAATGAAAAGACATACAGGGAGAAAAGATCTTTTTAAAAAAATACTTTTATTGGCATATACTTCATATCATACAATTTAATTGTTCAGTCATATTAAGAAGATTTGTGCAATCAACTTCAGGACATTTTCTTCTTATACTCATTGTTCTTAGCTACTTATTTCCCTGTTTCCTCCCATGCCATGCCCTTAAGCAGTTATCAATCGACGTACTGTCTCTTTGGATCTGCCTATCCTGGATTTTTCATATACAGAATATCATACAAAATCCAAACAGGAAGCAAATAAGCACCCCCCAAAAAACCAATGGTAAAAACTACAGAAAAGCCTCAATCACAGGAAGGGAGAAAATATTTAAAAACTGAAAATAATTTAAAGTAGGTTCAAAGGGAAATCAAATAATGGGTGTATTACACTTTACATCTGCACATCACAGTGCTCTCTCTGATGATAGTAAGGCTATTCACATTCCTGACTATGGTCAGAGTGGATTGACAGAGGCTCAATCCATGTAGCAACCCTGCAAGTGGATTTTGGGCTTCCATTATTACCCATGGCCCTCTGCAATTTTGGTGTTCACAATTTAAGTTCTGATACTATTTCCTCCTTGCATTTAGATTTCATTATTTACAATCCTTGGATCACACAGGCTGGTGCATTTCTATCATGCAGACTTAGTTGATGCCTCACTTAGATGGCTGCTTGTTTGAAGATAAGCCTTTAAAACCCAGCTGCTATTTTTGTGATAGCCAGGCACCATTTGCTATTCTTTGTGATAGCCAGGCACCATCTGTTTTTTTCACCACACTTGCTATCTTCACCAGACCCATATCTAAAAAGCCCTCTTCCGGAGGGTGAGCATTGAGCAGAGCCATGCATAAGAACTGATAGTTCTTAAATTGGGGCTAGAACTTAAATGTGAGCCCCCAATCCATTCATATACCTACGGTTTATATATGTTTGTGGCTCATTTTAGAGACTTCATTATTATTTTATGATAGAAAACATTATCAATCATCTCCCTGGAGCATAGGGTAATCCTGTTGATAGTGTCATTAATGTAGTCAATGGAATAGAGTTTAAAACACTTTTGAGAAAAGGAAATTATACAAGTATAGGCTGGCTTCAGACTGGATTCAAATACATGAGTTGTCGGCTTCTACAACTTTAACTCTTAACTGACTAAACACTCTTTTCTACCTCCTTATATCTCATACTTCCAATAACACTTGTTTGCAAAGGCAGAAATGTGCCTACCAGATTAATACATGTTATAAAAAAACAAAGAAGGTATTAAAATGAGTAAATATATGGTAGTTGCTGACTACCATTCTTTGAGCACCCTCAAAGCAAGCGAGTCAAATCAGAGTTCAACATGACTGGCAGACACTTCCATAAACTTGAGATAGCAGTCATGAACTTCTCACACAGGGCATTTCAGCCTTAAGTTCAGAAGAGTGTGTCAGTTCCTTAAATCTGCTCTAGGGAAGTGTGAGATAAAACTCAGTTCACTTAGTGGGGTCTCCACACCAGTTCTTATGTGGCTATGATATGGATGCCGTAGCCCTGAGAGGACAGCCTGAGTCCCATAGTTTCTATAGCACACTGCCTGGGTCAACAAGAACTGTAGAGAAACTAGGTCAAAAGTAGGACTCACCTCTCTTGGTGCTTTCCAAAAGATATCACTTGACTCAAAATGACATAGCATGTTTGTTACTAGTTGACTTGGTATACTTGATTTCTTTTCCACCCTCTTGTACCAGTAGGTTGAATCTCATCGTTGAAATGCCACATATGTGATTTTTTTTTTTCACACTGATTTCAAGAGAAGAGAGCAGGGAGGACTCCATCATTGAATTCAACACTAGATAAGAGGCAGAGGAAGCTGAGTGAGACTCTAACCCCACGCCGCATGCTGGGGCTTTCCCCCCGATGCCTTGTCTTTCACGGTGTTGCTATTAAGCCGAGTGTGGAATTAGAAAGTCAGTTCATGAGGCAGCTACTGGGAAGAAGGAAATGGTTAATGAAAAGTTTCGTAGCTGTTTGGACTAGTTAATTGTTGAATTGTGTCGTAGAGTGAGTTCCCTCCTTTCTGCTGACTCTGGAAGGAGTAGCTGGAGTTTGACTGCATACCTGTCGTGTATCCACTTGTTTCTAGCCTGCGTCTGTTCATGGGCTAAAAATGAAATCCACTTAAAACTATTACCTGGAGGTCTTTTATAAATTTTACAGAAAATGTGACTGTAGGAGAGCAAGGGCATACTTTTATTATCTTTGACAGTGGGGCTCAGAAGCCATACTTGCCTGAAAAATGTATTTTATCAGGCCCTGTATTATATCCATGTATTGATTTCAGTCTCTGTACTTTGAGTACTGGAGCACTGGGTAGCTACATTGATCTGCTCATTTTAGGTAATTTGTAATCATATTTTCAAAGATACTTACCTTGGAAGGTCCAGGATCTGAGTAAATAATCACATTGGATGTCTCTAAATTACATAAGCCTGTTTGTAATGAAAGATTGAATTGTTTTGCATTTGTTCCATTATTCCATTCTGAAGCCAAATTTTGATTATTGCTATATTTTGCTTCCCAGGGTCTTTTTTTTGCTTTGTTTTTGTTTCTACAAATTTTCAGTTCTCAATTACTTTAAAGTTGAATTAAATGCTATAAGTCTAAAAGCACCTAGTTAACGATCCTTTTAACTTTATATTTTATAGGGACATCAGTATGAACAACATTACTCAATTGCCAGAAGATGCATTTAAGAATTTTCCTTTTCTAGAAGAACTGTAAGTATTACTTAGAGACATTTATGTGTTATATTCTTTAGAAGTTTATACAGCAGAAAGGAGTCTGTTTGCTGTTAAGGAATACTTGCTTTGTGCAGAAGAATGTGTGTGTGTGTGTGTGTGTGTGTGTGTGTGTGTGTGTGTTTAGGGAGTGCTAATTTTTTTCTTAAAGAGAAGCTATTTTTGAAAGCCCTATATAAAAAATGCTACTTTCACAGGAATTTTTTTTTTGCTGCAATTACTTTAACAAAGAATGCTGCAGTGACAAAAGTTAATTACAGTGCTATCCTTCGATAACAAGGCTGCTATGTAATTACTTTTGTTGTCAAAGGAGTCACTGTATGGGTAATGCAACCATGCAAAAATATACAAGGTGTTTTATGGTCATGAGGCAACGGACAATGTCAGCAGTTAGCAGAAAGCTGTGTATGGTTTGAGGTTGTTCTTGGACGTAGTCGGTGACCTGTGAAGTTGGGATGAAGACATAGCATGTTGAGCATCATTCATGGCTCTCAACATCATGTCTGTGAGAATACTGCAGGACTGGTCAGTAGCATCTCTCTTTTCCAATTTCTGGGAACATAGTTGGGGCTGCAAAAAATGATCAGTGAGTGATAACGGGAGAGGCTGTACCTTTGAAGCAGGTGTGATAGTTGGATTGGGGAAATGGATGGATTTGGATAGATTAACAGTTTGCATGTGGTAAGAATTTTCATTGTTATTTTAACCCGGGTGTGATATTTTTTCTCCATACTTTTTTTGGAATTCATAATTGAAATATGCACTTTTTAAGTTAAAAAGAATTGGCAGTTATCTCAGTTAACTCCGTTAAATCCAGGTGAGAAAACTAATTAGACTTGTATCAGGTTAAATATAAGTTTTTAGGGGTCAAGTTAATAGAACATGTAGTATATGGTGGTCAGAGGATGACAGTTCGATAACTGAGAACATCAAAGACAAATAGCGCTGAAAGGGCATACATTTATATTATAGATTATGTTCTATTGCCCAGATGGTCGGTATTAGAAACAAATTCTGTGAATGCCCCTAGCTTAGCTTAGCCCATCTCCTCAAATGGAATACAGGACTTAAATAAAAAGCATACTGACTGTACTACCTGCTTCTAATCAGTGATTGAAATAGCAGTGAAGGGTTTAATACACTTAAAGGAGAGCATTTTACTTCCCACACTGCTTAGGTGAACCTGATGCTCCCATAGCCACAGCTGAACGGAGATTATGCTATTTGCCATTTATAAGCTTGTGAACTGGGTCAAGTTACTTAATTTCTCTCTGCTTCGTTTCTTCATCTGTAAGTTGAGGATACTAATAATCTCTCCCTCACAGTGTTCAAATGAATTCAGAGTGCCTGAAGCTGAGCACTATGAAAATGCTAGCTCAAATTTATTTTGATATTATCAAAATGTACAGGGAAAGAGTATTTAAAAGCTGTAGTACACACCAAAATGTGATCTCTGGGGGGAAAGAAATGTTTAAGTGTATGATGTATTTTCTTTTTGCCCTTCTGCATTTTTTTCTATAGTGAACATTATTCATTAGAATAAGAATGTATTTACCTTTAATGAAAAATTTTAGGATGAGTTTAGGAACTATGTAGGTGGGCGTTTCATCAAACTTCAAATTCTGTACCTGTTCTGTTTTCTTTCCTTTAGAAATAGATTTTAGGCTTGTTTTAAGTTTAAGGATTATGCTCTCTTTACAGAAATAATTACGTGATGAAAAGTGGTTGTTCCGTGCTTATACGACAATTGCGTGATAGGTGATGACCCCAGATAATAAGTGGAGGAAGTCTCCTTGTTCTAGATAGGCCCCTCATGTGTAGATGACCTGTTGTTGATGCCTTTGGTGGCCAATTACAACTGAAGGATTTTAAAGAAGGATCTGGATGGAGTCAAACCCAGTTAATCTCTACTTCATCAAGTTCACATCTTAGATTTCATAAAATCTCAAATGACCAAGCATATGTCAACATCGCAAATTCTCTTTTCCGTGACTTTTAATTGAAACCAAATTAAATTTGACTGTTAGTTCTTTGTAGTTAGGTCATGTTCTCTTCTTATTCTATCACACTGATGAAGCCCATTCAATCAAGTCAGTTTACCTTTGCCAAATCCTTTATGGCATTTTAGAAATGAATTCCTTTAGGCAAGCTGATGGTTAACTTAAAAGAATAGGTCAAAATAGTCTTTAATATGCTAGGAATTCTTCAGCCAGTTAGAGTTTGTTTTCCAAGTTAATATAAGCAGGGTAAAAGCTATGGTTTTTCCTTCATAAAATGTTGTAGTTGATATTGACATTCCAAAATGATGCTGCTTTGACTGTTGCACAATTCCAGACCCAGCATTAATGTTTGTCTAGAAGTCATCTGGAAGTCATTTACATGTGATTGTGAAGCTGAAGTGCCTCAAGTAGAAGTGAATGCTTTGCCAAGGTTTTTTGTTTTTGTTTTCCTGATATAGTTAATGAGGTGTACCAAATGGGATCATGTTTGGCCAAATTTGATAAGGTATTATAGAATGCTTGTTTAGTGGCTTCATGTCCCAACAATGCAACAGTAAGTGTATATGGGTATTTACACATTGACTTACTCTCTCAACAAGCACTGCATTGTAATCCGTGCCAAGCCTTGTGGTGGGTGCTAGGGATACAGAGATCAGCAAACATGGTCCTTGTCCCCAAAGAGGTGACCATCTGTCTAGAACTGTGCTGTCCAAATCGTAGCTAGTTGTCACACAATACTATTTACATTTAACACAATTACAATTAAATGTAAAGCGCAGTTCTTTGATGACACCAGCCATAACTCAAGTGCTCAGTCGTCACACGGAGTCAGCGGGTGCCATATTGTCTAGTCCAGCCCATCACTGCACAAAGTTCCCGTGGGCAATCTGGGTCTAAAGGGGGAGAACTAATACTTGGTGCAACAAGGCAAAGATTGGCTTGGATGGGTGTGTGGGGCCAATGAAAGTCTAGAAGCAGTGCATTTACTTGAAACTGAAGGATTTGGGAAGCACTTTGAAGAGTCCTTTGGCTGAGTCTTGAAGAAGACGTAGGGATTAGCCAAATGAAGTGATGTAGTAAGGATATTTCAGGAAGAACTTTATGACATGTGCAGGGAGTTAGAATTTTCAGAAATGTTAAAACACATGATATGATTGCATTTTGGCAGGCTTGAGAAAGATAAAGAAAAAATATCAGATGAGGAGGCCAAATCATGAGAAGATTTTTTAAGATAGTGCGTTTAGAGTTTTTCTTGAAGGAGTTTAGTTTGATAAACTGTAAGGAACAGGCAAAAGACTGGAATTTTGCTGCAAACTACTTGATGCCATTTACTTAACACAGAGAACCGGTCTGCTGAAGTCACGAAGAATTCAGTTTCATAAAGATAATGTTAAATAGCATGTGTAGAGTGCTTTAAAATGTACACAAGTTTGTTCTCCTTAGACTATTTTAACTCTGCGAAGACAGTTTTACACAAGGCAGAAGGTAAAAGAAAGAAGGTAAAAGCCTTCTCCATTAAGTTCATGTGCCTCACATGAAGTTTTGCTGGGGTTTAAAGTCAACTCCCCAGAACCCTTTTTTACTTACAATACTGGGTGATGTATGTATATTCTCACAGGAAAGATCTCATCTACTGCTTCAATGAAATGTACTTGAGAGTTGGTTGTTCCCAGTTTTTGTTTTCACATTTAACTTAGCTTGAAAACTTTGCAGTCTCTTTTACCATTTTCTTCTTTATGAGATTAGAAAGACGTGCTGGTTCTATGTTCAGTCCTTGCAGGATCAACAATCCTGGCACAGTCTCTTGACTTTTGGACTTCAATTTTCTCATCATTGGAAGACCACTATGTTCACCACTATACCCCCAGCACCAAGTTTCTCATCTCTAAAATGGGGATAATACTTGTCCTGCCCATTTTCACAGGGCCATTGTAGAATTAAAACAGTATGGGATTTGTGACCATAAAGTGATACATCCTAGTGAGGTGTAAGTTTCACGAATTATCGTAAACATCTCTTTCTCAAGTATTCGAGACGACGTTATTGTTATTGGGGATGGGCAATGGGGCCGGACACCATGGGAAGAAAAGTTGGATTTAAAAGCACGCATTAAGTCTCAGCAGAGGCTGCTTCTTTAATGTGATGCTTTATAAGTGTTATTTTTGTTGGGGATGGGCAGTGGGGCAGGACACCATGGGAAGAATCTCTCAGCATTTGTAGCCATTCGAGGAATGGTTGAAATTTGAAGTTGAGTAAAAGCATTCAAAACAGAAAGAATATCCAACTATTCCCACAGGCTATCACTGCAAAGCCCCCTCATGGATTGCTTGGAGTTTAGCTCTTGCGACAGCAGTAGAAGTCATGGCCAGCTTTGGCACTTTTATAGTTATTGTTTAGCACATGTTACATGACTGAGATACATTCTTGGCAAGATAGAGTTTTACTGTGGAAGACGCCACAATTCTAAGCTGGGTGCTGAAGTATGAATTCAAGATCACTGGTTTGTTTACCACCTGTAGGATAATTAATTCTGAATGGACACATTACGGTACAAAGGGAGATAAGTGAATTATTTCAATGGATATGCTTAAAGTAAAATCGGTAGTAGAACAAAACTCAAACCCAATCACACTTATGGCCAACTTTATGGGAATAGATAAAGCATCTTTCTCCTGCAGTGCAGTTGGTGGGTTTGAATCACTGACCTTGCAGTTAGCCATGCAATGCTTAACCTACTGGGTCAGTAGGGCTCCTTAAGACAACATTAAGTAGTTATTTTAAATACTTTAATTTGGCCAGTACTTATGCATATGGCACTTGTGGCAGCTACCCAATCTGGTGTCAGTTTGAGGATTAGGATTATATGGATGGAGTCTAGCCTGTCAATCTGGAGATAGCCAATAAGACCTCTGTGTGGGCATGGCTCTCTCCTGAGAATTCTGGGAAATCTGGCCGAATTTCCCTCTTGGAGGTGACAGACTCATTACTCAGTCCCTTGGAGATGCTCTACTGACAAGATACAAGGCCGACTCCCTGTGAGACATCCCAGAGGAGAAGCCACATGGACTTACCCTGATGGAACCAGACCTCTGAAGCTGAAAAAGCCATGTAGAGACTCCTGCTAATGCTGAGATGCTAGAGAAGCCACACACAGGCCTCTGCCAGCACTGAGATGCTTACAATGCCACCAAATCCTAAGACTTTCTTATCCATTGTCCTTTATTTGACATCATTGCATATGCCTCATGAACCTGAAGAAGAGTTTATAGACTGGTGTCAAACATAGGGGCTAATAGCAGACTTGTGGGCTTGGATTGGACTTGGTTGGGATGCTTTCTCAATGTCCCATTCCTCTTGTATACAAGCCTCTCCCTTATATACATATGTGTGCTAATTAATTTTTTCCTCAAGTCTACCCGGACTAACACAGCAATTCTATACCCCAATAATTCAATATTTGTAAGACATTTTGTTATGCTTTTTAAAGCTCTTCTAAACACATGCACTAAATATAGTACCTTGTACAATGGACTACTTGCAGACATAAAGCTCCTAAATATTGTATGTATATCCCCAAAACGAAAGGGTATTCTCTTAAATGATGACAGTACATACATATCATCAATCTTCAAGTCTTAGATTTCAACAGATTTCTCAGTAATGTCCTTTATTGTCCTCTCCCTCCCCCACCCACACAGTTATGGTGGTTTATTGGAGAGGTTAATAGATTGCCACAAGTCTGGATCAGTAAATAGTAAGGATAAAGTCATTGGTTCACAAGAACACCTCCCCTCCGCCAACAACCAAGCTTCTCTGATCTTCAGCCTCCTCGCCACACGGTCCCTTGGCCTCTGCCTCCATGGGCCACATGCCCCTCTCTCACACAGTCCCAGTCTTGGCACTTCTCTTGCTTTGTCCCATTGTCTTTGAGCCCCTGTCTCTGAGGCCGTTGGTCCTAGCTACCACCACTTCAGAACATGCTCTTAGTAGTTATCTTGAGATTCCTCTCTGCTGCTTCAAAGATCAGTAATGTCCTTTGGAGCAGAGAAAAGAAGAATTCTGATCCAGGATGTATTTCAGGATCTCAAGTTACATCTGCTGTCCCTCAATAATTTATCTTGAATTTCTGGAACCCCTTTTCATAGTGTCTACTGAACTATTGTAGGTAATTAAAATTGGTCAAATCTGCAAAGGGGAAATCATTTTAGGATATAATGGATATTGGCATGCAATTTCTAATGAGAGCTACTTTTGTGTTAAAAACTTAATCCTGCTTGATTTTTTAAAAATCATTTTATTAGGGGCTCATACAACTCTTATCACAATCAATACATACATCCATTGTATGCTGACCACATTTGCACATTTGTTGTCATCATCATTCTTGATCCTACTTGATTTAATATGCACAAAGACCCTTTCTTATATGGTACATAGAATTTATCAGCATCAGTTTACAGATGCAGACATGGAAGCTTTAAAGAGGTGACAAAACAAAAGACAGAACCTTACTGTGGCCCTTCATAAATCGCAGAATCAGAAATCGAATTTTTTGTCTATCATATTTACATCTTTGCTCTTCTACACTCCACTGCTATACTGTAGACCACAGTGAATTTCAGGGAAGCTTAAGGGGCCATCTGTACTATGAAAAGTAGTTAGCTCCCCAACCTTTTCCTTAGTAAATTCATTGAACATAAATATCAACAAGGGATTATTTATATATTTATGCTACATTATCTAGCTGTACTATCATAGGAGATTATCAAGACCACAATAGATGAGTGATTTGTCCAAGGTACCACCACTGGTATATAACAGAGCTAGAATTAGACCAACACAGCTGAATGAATGCTGCTGCCACTAGAACAGGTATTCTCAACCTATGGGTCCCGACCCCTTTGGGGGTCAAACGGCCCTTTCATGGGGATCGCTGGATTCAAAACAGTTGCAAAATTATAATTATGAAGTAGCAATTAAAATAATGTTATGGCTGGGGGGGGGGGAGGGTCACCACCACATGAGGAACTGTATGAAAGGGTCATGGCAGTAGGAAGGTTGAGAACCACTCCTCTAGAACCCATCAGCTCACATTTCCATCTCCAAGGCATATGAAACCACACCGAGCCAACTGTCATCCAGTCACATCTGACGCCTCCAGTCTCAGACGCTGCTCTGGCTTAGCTTGTAGAAAGTAGTTGACTATTGTTCTCTTCTAATACTTAAAAGGAATTTCTTTTGTTTCCAAATTAAAATTTGAATTATTTAATGCTTACTTCCTTAAAGAAACCTTTGTAGATACACTTTACCAAATACAATAATTTCCCAGAAAAAGCAATATAATGCCTTGATTACTGTCATAATTTTTTGTTTGTTTGTTTTGTTGTGTTTTTGGCATCACTGCTCTCCGGTGGTGGGAGTAGGAGGCCCAGCCCCACTGCTGGAATTGAACCTCCGTCCCAGTGGGCCGCAGTCCCGCGCATAACCACTACGCCACCGGGGCTCAGCCCTACTGTCATAATTTTTGGTAATTATAAATACTCTATTTTGGGGGTGCATCCTTCCCCTTTCTAGACCACTGGTCGGAAGGCTTGGTGCAGCAAAACACACTCGCCTTACTGTTGGGACATGAACTTGCAGAAGAGTGCCTCTTGTCGGATTCACTCATCTCCTGTGAAGTGGCAAAAGAGGAGCTCTCATAGAGTAAGAACGTGAAGAGCAAAGAGGGAAGCAAGGGACTTGTGTTGAGAGTCTACTGTGTATAGAGTTGGTGCTTCTAGAAGAGAATTGTTTTTTTAGTTCTTAAAGCATTGAGAGCTTTATTTATCACCATGTTGTTGGGGGGAGGCTGAGGATTTTCTCAGAGTAAAGTAACGTGCCCCAGGTAACAGAGCTAGTGAATAATGGAGCCAGGCGTCAGTTGCGGGTTTGTTGCTCCTCTGTGTGGGGGAGATCGGGAGATACTTCATAGACAATTCATTAAAGCAACATACTTGAGCTAGGCAAAGCATTGTGTCCAGGGCTGCTGATTTAAATGGGATTCTTGCCTTCAAGGAAGATGAAATGTGTACCAGAGTTAGAGGAGTTCAAAGAAGAGGAGAGATTATTTCTAGCAAGAAAGATTAAGGAAGACCTCATCAAAGAGTTGGCATTTCTGTTGAGCCTTGAGGGATGGGAGAAGTTCTTCATGAGGGCATGTGGGGGAAACAAAAGGAGTTTGAGTAACGATATGAAGTCAGACCAGGATAGGTAGTGGGAAAAGTGTGCTGTTCCGCCCAGCAAGAGAGCCGGATTCTTACAGGGAAGTTTCAGGAAAGAAGCAGACCCAAAGGAAGGCACAGAAAAGACCTTAGGGCCAGACTGAGAGCTGTAGTTGGTTGAAGGAGGAGGAGTTAAGCTTTTCAGAGGCTGATGAAAGTCCTGAATTAGAATTGCTTGCTCAGATAAGCCCTTCCATAAATATAGTTGCAAAGCAGGGAATGGGATGTTTGGAACTGAGAGTGTCTAGAGAGAGATGAAGTGAGTGGCAGCAGTCCAGGTGAAGAGAGGGTCTGGAGGAGGACAGTGATGATGAGAAGGAAGAAGGATGATGCAAAGACATTACTAAGATAGAAGTAGAAGGACTGCTCAGCTAGAATGGTAAGAGTGATAGCAGAGGGTACTTAATTTTAAGATGACCCAGAAGCTGCTAGTACCTTTTATAAAATAGGAGGCACTACAAGGAGAAGAGAAAAATGGTTTCAGAAGGAAGCATCCTAAATTAAATTTGGGATTCAGAGTTTAGGTGGGATATAGATGAGGATAAGTGGAAATGTGGAACTGGAGTCCAAAATAGATGTCAGTGTCATCAGTATCGATTTGGGACTCTTTTCTTTTGAGGTGATTACTGGGAACATTAGACTGAAAGAGCTTGCCAAGAAAGAGAGGATAGGCGCACAGGGAAGGCGGCCAAAGACAGCTTCTTGGGAAACACTGAAATCAGGGTGTGGGAAGAAGACCAAGTGCCAGGAGAGCAGGAGAGCTAGGGCAGAACTCTGTCCCAGGAGCCAGGGGAAGAGAGGTTTTAAGCAAAGAAATGAGAGAAGAGTATTTACAGGTCTGAAGAGATGGCCACAGCCAGTGCTGATGAAAGGCTTTTTTAAGAAAGCATGTTTAGAATCATTTCAATTGGGTGGTGAAATGAGTCTGAGTTTAAAGAATTTTGTCAAGAAGCAAGCATTTAGGGGCTGTTACTATCTGGTATCTGATTAGGGGAAGATGAAAAAGTTTGGAATTTGCACTCTATGGCAAGAATAGTTTTAAGGGACTGAATCCTAGCTTAGGCATAATAGGAGCTTTGTGGTTTCATGTAGAACTAGAAAGTTCGGAAGTAGAGTTGACTTCGGATGGTACTAACTGTAGAGGTTTATAAGTCCTGAGTTTTCTGATGCTCTTTATTTCTTTTTTTTTTAAGTCATTTTATTGGGATCTTTTACAGCTCTTATGACATTTCATACATCAATTGTATCAAACATATTTGATCATATGTTGCCATCATTTCCGAAACATTTTTACTTGAGCCCTCACTGTAACCTTAAAAAAAAATTCATTTTATTGGGGGCTTACACAACTCCTATCATGATCAATACGTACATCAATTGTATGCAGACCACATTTGCACATCTGTTGCCATCATCATTCTCGAAACATCCTCCTTCTACCCAGGCCCCTGGTATCAGCTCCCCATATTTCCCCTCCCCCCTCTCTCCTCCTCCCCTATGAACCCCTAACAATTTATAGATTATCATTATTTTGTCATCATACCCTGTCTGATGTGTCCCTTCACCCACTTCCCTGTTGTCCATACCCCAAAGAGGAGGTCATATGTAGATCCATATAATAGGTTCCCCCTTTCTACTCTATCTTCCCTCCACCCTCCTGGCATCACCACTGTCACCCCTACTCCTGAAAGAATCTTCTGTCTTGAATTACCCCTGTTTCTGACTCCAGGGTACATCCCCTGGTCTAGCTGGATTTTTAAGGTAGAATTGGGATCAGGATAGTGGGTGGGAGGAAGCAATTAAGAACTAGAGGAAAGTTGCATATTTCATTGTTGCTACACTGTACCTTGAGTGGCTCTTCTCCTCCCTACAACCCCTCTGTAAGGGGCTGTCACTTTACCTATTGATGAACTTTGGGTCCCCAATCTGTACTCCCCCTCACTTACAATGATATAATTCTTAGTTCTTTAATGCCTGATACCTGATCCCTTTGACAACTAAACTGTGTCGGGATTGTACCCTGTCTGACCCAACCACACCATGCAAAACACTAAGGGTGTGCAACGGAGCATGGAGTTCCTGAGGGAGTGCCAAGGGTATGCTTTGGGGTCAGGGTGTGATACCCCATCAGACTCAACCAGGAAACACTCCTGGAGGTCAATGAACAGAACTTCAACTATTTACAGGTTTTAATTATGTTATTATTTTTATTTTCTTATTTACATGTATATATTTTTGGACGTGGGTTTTTTTTTTGGTGGTTGTTATCATTGTTTTATTTTCTTTGGTTGCTTCATCTTAGGATGCCTGTTGTTTTTCTAGCACATATTGTTATCTCTGCAGGTCTGTTTAGATAAGATAGGCTGGATGAATAGTCTGAAGGAGAAAATAATAGGATTGATAGTTCCGGGGCGTGGGGCATGGGAAATGGAGAGGAGGGAGAAAGGAAGTGGTATGTTGACCAACCCAGGGATAAGGGAACAACAAGTGATTCAAAATCAGTGACAGGATAGGTGTGAGAGACCTGATAGGGATTGAGCAAGAGTTACACAACAGAGAGAAAATGTTGAAACTCAAATGGAGGCTGAGCATGATAGTGGGACAAAAGGAAAGTAAAAGGAAATAGAGGGGGTAAAAAGCATTTATAGAGGTTTAAATACAAGCATGTATATGTGTGACTATATTATATATGATGAGGGGGAAATAGATCGATATGCATACACTTACTTATAGGGTTGATATTAAGACAGCAGATGGGCATTGGACCTCCACTCAGGTACTTCCTCAATGCAAGAACACTTTGTTCTTTTAAATTGGCATTCCATGATGCTCACCTTCCCAACATGATCACTGAAGACAAATGTGTGCTTAAGTAAAAGTGGTGAAGAAAGCTCATGGTGCCCAGCTATCAAAAGATATAGCATCTGGGGTCTTAAAGACTTAAACAAGCGGCCATCTAGCTCAGGAGCAACAAAGTCCACATGGAAGCACACTAGCTTGTGTGACCATGAGGTGTGAAAGGGGAATTAGTAATCTGGCTTCAAGAACTAAATATCATATCATTGCGTGCCCACCTTCCTGATATGCTCTCTGACGACAAATGTGTGCATAAGCAAATGTAGTGAAGAAAGCTTATGGTGCCTGGCTCTCAAAAGCTATACCGTGTGGGGTCTTAAATGCTTGAAAATAAACAAGCGGCCCTCTAGCTCAATCAACAAAGCCCACATGGAAGAAGCACACCAACCTCTGCTCTCTGCTTCTTATCTTCACTTGTCTCTCCATTAGTGTTGTGGCTTCATTCTTTCCCACTGTAATGGGAAATGTAATCTTCCACATGTGATCTTCAATAGTCCAAGTGTACATTCTGCAGTTTGATATCCTAAATGATACCTGAACGTCTTCCTTGTTGCATTCAGCAGAAAAGCCATAGAAGATCATGCTGATTTGTCAGATTTGGGTGAGTTGCTGTGTTCAAAATGATGTGGTCTAACTTCCCTGTAAGAGGCCCACTTGGAATGAGGAAAGCACTCACAGGAAATAGAAGAAGAGGGCCAAAAAGGCATGCTGGGTAAAAGTAAATCATAGCTATGATAGTCTACAAAGATTTACTTACATTGAGTTGATTTTAACCCCTAAGAACCCTACAAGAGAGAGAAATGTCCTAGGGAAACTAGTTCTTTGTAGAAATAGGAAGCCTCATCTTTCTCCCGAGGAGCTGCCAGTTCTGAGCTGTTTATGCTTGTGCTTACCAACCCACCTCCTAACCCACTGCATGATCAGGCTCCAAGTTTAGGGTGGTGTGTTGCGCTACAAATTGGGCAACTAACAAGGAAATCAGTAGTTCAAACCAACAAACCATTCCATAGGAGAAAGATCAGACGTTCTGCTGCCGTCACGATTTGCTATTTGGTTCTGTGAGATGATGACTCAGCAGTCAGTCTGAAAGCCTTCTTGTTATTAGGTGCCATCAAATTGGTTACAATCCACATGGATGCGGTGCACAGCAGAATGAAACATTGCCCTGTCGTGAGCCAGGCTCACAGTGTTTCTTTGGTTGAGTCCATTGTAGCAGCCACTGTGTTACTCCATCTCTTGAGGACTTTCTTCCCTCTTGCTGCCCCACTACTTTACTGAGCTTGATGTCTTTCTCCAGGGACTGGTCTCTCCTGGCAACATGTCCAACATATTTAAGACAAAGTATCACCATTCTTGCTTCTAAAAAGTCCTTGCCATACTTCCTCCAAGACAGATTTATTTGTTCTACTAACAGTCCATGTCACTATCAAAACTCTTTTCCAGAACCGCAATTCAGATGCATCAATTCTTTTTCTATCTTCCAGATTCATTGTCTAACTTTCATGTATATGTGAAGTAATTAAAAATATCAAGCCTTGAGTCAGGCACACCTCAGTTGTCAAAGAAATACCCTTGCTTTTCAATACTCTAAGGAGATTTTATACAGCAAACAGTACATAGTAAACTTGTTACCCAGTGCAACAAGTCTTTTGATTTCTGGACTGCTACTTCCATGAGTATGATTGTGGATCCAAGCAAGGCAAAATCTGCCACAATCCGTCTTTTCTCCATTTATCACAGTGTTATATATTGATCCCGTTGTGAAGATTCTGACTTTCTTTACATTGAGTTGTAATACATACTGAAGACTGCAATTCTCTTGCTCTTTATCAGCAAGTGTTTCAGTTCATCCTCATTTTCAGCAAGCAAGGTCGTATCAGCTGCACATATCAGGTTGTTAAGAAGCCTTCTTCCATCCTGATGCTGCATTCTTCTTCATATAATCCAGCTTCCCTGATGATTGATCAGCATACAAGTTGAATAACTATGGTGAGGGGATACAACCCCAACACACACTTTCCCTGATTGTTAAACCATGCAGTGTTTTCTTCTCTTCTCACAACTGTCTACTGCCTTTTGATCCCTGCACAAGTTCTGCATCAGCTCAATGAAGTGTTCTAGAATTTCCATTCTTCTCATGACTATCTGCAGTTTGTTTTGAATTGAATGCCTTTGCTTATCATTGAAACTCAAATAAATATATTTGTTGTATTCTCGGTTTTCAGCCAAAATCCACTTGACATGAGCATTGATATCTTTTGTGCAAGTCCTCTTCGGAATGGAGCCTGAAACTCTGGTAGCTCCTGTCAGTGGACTACTGCAACTACTGTTGGATGATCTTCAGTGAAACGTTGCTAACATGTGTTACCAAAGATATTGTTCTAATATGTGAGCATTCTTTGAGGTCACCTTTCTATGGAATGGGCACAAATATAGATCTCCACCAGTCAGTTGGCTAAGCAACTGCCTTTCACATTTCTTGGCATAAGTAAGTGCTTCCAGTGCTTAATCAACCTGTTGAAACTTTTCCAGTGGTATTCCATCAATTCCTGGACCCCTGTTCTTGGCTAATGCTTTCAGTGCATCTTGAACTTCTTCCTTCAGCACAATTGATTATTTCTCATATGATACCCCCTGGAATGGTTGAATGTTGTCCAGGTTTTTTTTTTTAATACAATAACTCAGTATTCTTCATATTTTTTTTAAAAAAAATCATTTTATTTGGGTCTCATACAGCTCTTAGCACAATCTATACATCCAGCATTGTGTCAAGAATATTTGTGCATTTGTTGCCATCATCATTTTCAAAACATTTTCTTTCTACTTGACCCCTGGATATCAGCTCATTTTGCCCCCCGCTCCTTCCCCCCCTCCTTCCCAAGCCCTTGATAATTTGTAAATTGTTATTGTTTTTTCCTGTCTTAAACTACCCGATGTCTGTCTCTTAACCCACTTGTCTGTTGTCCATCCCCTTGGGTAGTGGGTATATGTAGATTATTGTGATTGGTCTCCCCTTTCTCCCCCCAACTTCCCCTTTCTCTCTTGGTATTGCTACTCTGTTAGTCCCGAGGGATTGGTTTATCTGTCCTGGATTTCCTTTTGATGTTTCCTGCATCATTTAATATTTTTCTCATATTATCTTTTCAATAATGCAATCAAGTCTTGAAAATTTTTTGAGTTATTTCAATTTTACATATGTTGAGCTTATTCTTCCCTTTTGGTTTCCTAACTCTAAATCTTACACCTTTTGTTATAACATTTTACTTTGTCTTCTCATGCTGCCTTTTGAAATTTTCTCTTCAGCTAGTTGACTTTATCATTTCTTCCATTTGCCTTAGTTTCAGTATCTTCTGACATCCACTTTGATCCTTTCTCTTTTTAATGACTTTTTGCTTTCTTCATGAATGATGCTCTTGAGATTCCCCCTAAAGCTCATCAGGTCTTTGTCATCAGTGTTCAGTGCAGCAAATCTGTTCTTGAGATTTCTCAAAATGTAGGTGGGATAGACTCAAGGTCATATTTGGGCTGTCATGGACTTGTTTTAATATTCTTCAGCTTCAATCTGAACATACATATGAGGAACTGATAGTCTGTTCCAGTCGACCCTTGACCTGATTTTAGCCTGGTTTAGTTACATCTCTTTTCCATAGATGTAATCAATTTGATTTATGTGTTCCATCTGGAAAAGTCCATATATTGTTTTAAAAAGGCAGGGGTGGGGAAGAGCAGGGAGTCTTTACTATGAACAAATCATTATTGTCTTGCAGAATTCTATCATGTGGTCTCCAATTTCTATCACCGAGACCATATTTTCCCATTACTATTTTTTTCTGTTTCTTTACAACTTTTGAATTCCAAATCCCCCATAATTATCAATGCATCTTGATAGCATGTTTGAGCAATTTCAGATGAAAGACACTGGCAGAATTCTTCAATTTCAACACGAGGTTTTGTGGTGGTATGTAAATTTGAATAATAGTTGTATTGATTGGATTTCCTTGAAGACAGATAGATACTATCCTATCACTCACAGCATTGTACTTCAAGATAGATCTTGAAATAATCTGTATGACAACTAATTCAATGTCATTCCTCTTAATTGTATCCCTCTTGGCATAGTAAACCATTAGATTTTCTGATTCAAATGGCCACTGACAGCCCAATTCAGCTCACTTAAGTCTAGAATATTCATCTTTATGTTTCCATTTCCTCTTTGGCTACTTCTAATTTTCCTAGGTTTGTATTTTGTACTTTCTCAGCTCCTATTGGTAGTACATTTTTGCAGCTTTTTCTTCTTACTTTGAGTTGTGGGCCCCATCAACCAAATGAACATCCAGAAGACTCCATCCCTATAGGTTTTACTTTCACCATGTCACCACGGTCCACTCCACTTTTGCAAAGCAGCTCCTCTTCACATTTTGGGTGCCTTCTAACGCAAGGGTCTCATCCTTTGGCACTATCTCTGATAACGTTTTGCTTCCATTCATTAGACCTTCAGTATTAGGCACTGTTTTCATGCTATGCAAATGTTTTTTAGCAGCTATTGACTCCGAAGTGGACAGCTGATTCCTTCTTCACAGTTTCTAAGCTCTGCTGATACCGGCTCTCTTTAGATGACCCTGCTGGCATTTGAAATACCACTTACATAATTTCCAGCATCACAGGAACATACAAACCACCAAAAAGTAACCGGCAAGTGATGGTGCTCATATTTCATAGGCAAGAACTTAATTGTATGTGCACACTTTGCAATTGTGACACTGGAAAATATGATTTTCTAGTTGATATATTATAAAATTAAGATTGTGATGCACGGTAAGAAGACACGATGGCTGTTGGATAGAGTTTTTTAGGGTACTGTTGACAGGAAGTGAAAAATTTCCCTTCCAAGAAGCTTAAATGATAAGAAAAGAATGTATTATCTTGCCTAAAAAGGGGCTAGAACTGTTCTAAGATTGATTGATGATGGAGTTGACTAAGAAAATAGCCACATCTTTTAGTCATTCTTTTAATACCAAACAACATTGTTCTTTAATTTCTAAGATTCACATAACTTACCTATGTTATAGGACTCTGGGTAAGGCTTTTAAGAAACAGATTCATTTTGCTCATCCCCGAAAATATTTTAAAGGGGTGTAAATAAGCATGTCTGGCTCAATCCATACACAGGGGTGTTCTAAAGGCCAATATAGCAGGTGAAAAGTGCTACACAAAGATTAGTTTGTATGCATATGTATTTGTACCAAATAAACCTGAAAGAAAACCAGACTGCTGTTTGAGTTCTTTATTTTACACTGATTATGGCATAGTTTTGAGCACATATTTGAACCTTATAGAAATAAATGTATAATTAAGAACTTATAAACATTTTTATAAGTTTTTAAATTTTTCTTTTAAAATGTTTGCCAAAATTTTGGATTCACAATGGCCTAAACCTCACTTGAACTGTTAAAACTTTGATTCCTCCCCACTGATGCTTGCTGGATCTGATCTGGTTTTCAACATTTTCTTCATTTTTGTTTGTTTATATTAGGGTATATATCAGAGGTGTTTTGTCATTGGAGGGTCCCCTCATGATATCGTGTTATATGTTTTTTGTGTTTCTATAAATGAAACCCAGGATTGATGAATCTATAGGGATAAGAAGGATTTTAGGGGTGGGAGGTGGGGTACATTGGTTGGGGGTGTAAAAGGGAAAAGATGTCAAGGAGTCCAGGAAGTAAAAGAATGTTTGGCCACTGGTTGTGGTAGCAGCTGTACAATTTTGGTTGACATGATTGAACTATGAAGTGATATATGTATCAATTCCCAATTAATAATACATTTTAAAAACTTACAGAAAAAAAACAAACTAAAAAAGTAATACTATAAAAAAGTTGTTTTTTGGAATCTGGTTTATTTCACATTGCATTTTGTAAGAGAAGAGATTGTCGCTCAATGTCTAGTATATCTTTTCCTGTGGCTATATTTGCCCAGTTCATTTTGGGCACAGAGATGCCTTCTCTGAAGTCAGTGTTCACGGGCCAGCGGTTGTGCTTATTGTGCTTTGCACGTAGCATGACACTGTGCAGATCCACCCACTTGAGGGAATGTAATTGCATAGCAAGAGTGGCAGCTGGGACAAGTTGAGTACTGTCAGTGATGGCTTCTGAAGTTCTTCTGGAAGGAAGACTAAAAGGTGGCTGTAGAAGGAGCCGGCGAAGTCATTACTGAGGGCTAGAGAAAGGCAGTCAGAGGGGCCGTGTCCAAAGCACTGTTTGGTAGGGACTGAACAATGAACTGCACGAAGCTCAACTATCTGGAAGCCAGCTCTGCAAAATGAATGCGTGGCCACTTTCTTCTGGCCTTGCAAGGCCCCTTTCTTGCCCATTCCCCAGCCTCTCCTTAAGGAAACAGAGAAATTGCCATTGTTCGTACAGAAGGCATGTTCTTGCCTTCCTGCTGCAGTTGCTCCTGTCTCCCTCCGAGAGGTTCACAACAGCTGCTGCATGTTACTGAGCCCCCACCCCCCAGCTTGGTACATGTGTCTTCGTCGGTGTAACACTGTAATCAGTACTCTACTAATTCTTGGCTAGAATTCCAGCTAAGTGGTCATGATCAAATATCTGTAAAGGATCCGACCCAAACTCTCTGCTGCCCAGTTTGCCTACTCATAGCCACCCCGTAGGGCAGAGTAGAACCGCCTCCCCTTCAACAAGGCCTTCCAAGGCCGGAAGTCATTATGGAAGCAGGCTGCGCCCTTTTCCCCATGGCGCCGTGGTGAGTCTAAATGGCCGAGCTTTCACTGGACAGCCAAGTGCTTCGGTCATGGTGCCATCAGGGCTCCCAATGGACTCAAAGAAACCTAAACCCAGTCATTTCTCTGAAAATGACACCACTGGATTATTTTGTTTTCACACTTGCTTCTCCTGTATCTTCATTTAAATTGCTTCCCAAGTGAAGCGATCTCTGTCTTGGTCTGTGCATTTCATAGAGCTGTGACCCCTCTGTCCTGGACTACCTTCTGCAACATGACCTGCTCGTTTACGGGCACTGCGGACCTGTGTCCCATGTGTATTCGCCAACACTGGCTCAGCTGTCTTCCTTGGAGGAGAGATGATAAATAGAAAACTTCATCTAGCATAACATTTGAGAGTAGAGAATAGAATTGTAAACTCTGGTTTCCCCATAGCTTCCCCTGGAAGGAACCCCCTAATGTGAATGCACGGTCCTTATGAATAATACATGCTCACAAAACAGATTCATAAAGACATGATTCACTGACCCACTTGTATCCTGTTTCTTGGAAGGCTTCCAACCCCAAGGGGAGAGCGGAAGTCTAATGGAATGGGGTTGCCCTCTCCTGCGCCTTCTCTTTCTTCTCTGCTCTTGCCCTCTTTTCTTTTGGGACAATTGCAACAAGCAGAATAAAGAGGAGTTGCCTTGAGGTAAGCTGTGTTCCCATTTGAAGTCCTGCTAAGTTTGTTTTAATTCCTTGTGTTTATGTGCACAATTCAGAATTTGTTGGGATAATACTGTTAACCAATGGACTGGTATTCATATGTTTAAAGTCTGTACACATCCATAAGAGATGATGCTCCCACAATACACTGAGAAAGAAAACCGTTGCTATAGTACTTGATATAAGGGGGAAAGAGTGTCAAAATGCTCCAGAAAAAATGCAATTGAGAGATAGTGGAATTTTTCCATGACTCTTTTGAAGCCTCCTTACACTTTAAAATCTAGCGAGTAGTTCTTTCATGTATAGGAGATTAAGGGGGGGCAGGGCATGAAATAGGTGAATAAAAATGAGAAAACATGCAGAAAAGATCATCAGTAGGCTCTCCTTTAAGCCACAGCACTCTTTCCACTCCACAATCCGATATCAGGGTCTAGTTGAGTTACTGTAGCAAATGCCAAGCACCTGCTGCCCACAGACCCCCATGCGGTGCTGGGAACACAAGATGACTGTGACACAAGGAGTATGACTGTGTTTTCAGCTGTCATGAGGTCGTCCCCTGACAAAGAGTGACCCTATGTCCCACAGAATGAACGAGTGGCTTGTCTTGTACCTTAGGGGACCAGCCTCCGCAACCGAATGGGTGCAAGGGGGGATTGTGTAATGGAAGAGTAAGCTAAAGAGATGGGAGACAAGGCACGCAAGGGCTCGCTGCCACCATGGCTGCAGGGACCTGGTTCAAGCAGAGAGAGAGTGTAATGTGTTCTCACGAGTTTGCATGATCATGGGCAATTGCAATAAGCCTGTATGTAACAGTAAGGGATTATATTAGAGGCATACACATAACAGGAAGAGGAGGAGCTGGGAGTTTCCATGCAATGGGAAGGGGAGGCACTAGAGGCATACATGTGACAGGAAAGTACAAGATGGGTGGGATCTAGACTCAAGATATCAGCCTAACCATAGTCGTCTCTGAGTTGGCATGACTTCAGATGTCTTTGAGCCTTCAGCAGGGGAACAATCTGTGGTCCTTATCAGAGGGAATGGGCCATACTTAGTCTTAGGTGGACTGGTTTTGATGGCAGATAACCTTTAGGCAGATAGCCTTCAAGGATTGACTTCAAGAGTACAGTGAAGGACCATGTGTTTGCAGAGAGCTTCGTAAATGTGGTCTTATTATGGGGAACATTGAGGGGAGGGAATGACCTTTTAGGACAGTGGTTCTCAACTCTCCTAATTCCATGGCCCTTTTGGGATGACCCCCAATCATAAAATTACTTTCATTGCTACTTCATAGCTGTAATTTAGCTACTGTTATGAATTGGGTGACCCCTGGAAAAGGGTCATTCAGTGCCCAAAGGGGTCATGACCCACAGGTTGAGAACCACTGTTGTACAAGAATGCATCTTCAACGTATGAGCGTGAGAGTTCTCCATGAGATCCTTGCCTTCCAGAGTCTCCATAATGCGAGATTGTTAGCATACACTCTCTTCCTGGTTTTCGGTTTCCCACACTTCATGATTGGTTAATTGCTGCACCACAGTGATCCCACTAGGTTTTTTTGTTTGTTTGTTTGTTTTTGTTTGTTTTTTTTGGGGGTGGATCACTGCTCTCTGGTGGTGGGAGTAGGAGGCCCAGCCCCACTGCTGGAATTGAACCTCCGTCCCAGTGGGCCGCAGTCCCATGCACAACCACTACGCCACCGGGGCTCAGCCCGTTTGTTTGTTTTTTTGGGGGGGGCATCACTGCCCTCTGGTGGTGGGAGTAGGAGGCCCAGCCTTGCTGCTGGATTTGAACCTCCAACACATTGGGCTGCAGTCCTGTGCACAATCACTATGTCACTGGGGGTCAACCCCCCACTAGGTTTTAATTGACATATTTTCAAAAGCAGATCACCAGACTTTTGTTCTAGTTCATCTTAGCCTGGAAGCTTTGCTGAAACCTATCCAGCATCATAGCAGTCTACCATCTCTGTTAACAAATGGGCATTAGCTGGGCCTCAAACCTGGGTCTTGTCTTCGTGGAGGGGATAGTTCTATCATTGAACCACCCCTGCCCTCAGTGTGCCCAGTGAGAGTGTCTGTGGATTTTTGTTTTGTTTTGTTTTTTGGGCATCACTGCCCTCTGGTGGTCATGGGAGCTACCCAGCACTGCTCCTGAGAGCTGCCGCTGGATTTGAACCACCAAGCCCACGGGCCACAGTCCTGCACTCAACCACTTATGCCACCGGGGCTCAGCCCAGTATCTGTGGATTTAAGGGAAGGTAATGTAATGGGGTTTTCATCTTGGTGGCAATA
>PVJH01017273.1:0-48344 GCA_004026705.1 Nesogale talazaci | reverse complement strand
ATGAAATCAAAAGGATAATTACATGGTAGTACAAAGGAATGTACTCTAATGAAGTCAACAACTTGGAAGACATAGACAAATACTTGGAAAAACAATCCCTCCCTAGACTATCCTAGATGGAAATAAAAAATCTGAAAAGAAACATAGCGATAGACGAAACAGACAAGAATATCAAGGGATTACCAATGAAAAAAATCCTCCAGGCCAGATGGCTTTAAAGGAAAATTCTACCAAGTATTCAGGAAAGAACTGACACCAATCCTATAAGAACTCTTCCAGAATATATAGAAAAAGACAGAAAACTCCCAAATTCTTCCATAAAGCTAGTATAACTCTGAAACCTAAAGTGGACAAAGATTCCACAAGAATTAAAAACTATAAAAAAAAATTAAAAAAAGAATTAAAAATTACAGACCAATATCCCAAATGAACATTGATGTAAAAGTCCTTAACAAAATACTGCCTAATAGACTACAAAACCATATAAAAAGATAACTCACCAAGACCAAATGGGACTCATAACAGAGATGTAGGGATGGGTCTATATATGAAAGACAGTTAGTATAATTTACTATATTGACAGGAAAAATTATTTAAAAAACACATGATAATATTGATAGATGTGGAAAAGCATGCAACAACATCTAACACCCATTCCTGTTTAAGTCACTCAAAAAGATAGGAATGGAAGGAAAATTCCTCAATATTCTACAAGCTATATATGAAAAACCATCAGACAACATGGTAATAAATGAAGAAAAGATGAAAACAATTCCACTGAAAAAGAGGACCAGACAAGTATGCTCCATGCTCCTGGTTCCCACTTCTATTTAACATTGTACTGGAGGTCCTAGCTAACAACATGAGATCAAAAAAAAAAAAAAAAAAAAGACAACACAGGTATTCATCTGAGGAAGGAAGAGGTAAAATTATCATTATTCACAGATGATATGATTCTATATATTGAAAATGCCCCAAATTCCATAAGTGGATGCAGGAATATGGCAGGGTTGCAGATCACAAAATCAACAAATGGAAATCTATCACACTGCTATACACATCAGACAAGATCACAGAAGGGTCCATAAAAAAGGAAGAACCCTTTCAAAGAGCTAAGCACAAATTGAAGTATCTGGGTATATACCTGACCCAAAAATCAAAAGATTAGAACAAGGAAAATTACAGAACACTATTACAAGAAATCAAGAGTGACATCAACAAATGAAAGAATATTCCATGCTCATGGATTGAAAGACTTGATCTAGTAAACATGTCAGTTCTGTTCAAGTCACTATATAAGTTTAATGCTATCCTGATATGGATATCATCATCCTTCTTCAAAGAACTGGAAAAACTGATTACCAACTTCATATGGACAGGAAAGACTCAAATTAGCAGAGAACTCTTCAAGGGAGACAGTGGGAGGTTTTGCTCTACTTGACTGCAGCACATATTATAGAGTCACAGTGGTCAAAACAGAGTGGTACAGTATAACAACAGATATTCAGACCAATGGAAAGGAATTGAAAACCAAGAAATAAAAACATCAGCATACAGACAACTGACTTGTGATAAGAACCACCAAAATATCAAGTGGGAAGCAAATGCCCGCTTCAATAAGTGATGCTACAAAAAAAATGGATATCTACCTGCAGAAAAATGAAACAAGACCCTTACCTCCCTCCATGCACAAAAATATACTCAGGGTAGATCACAAACCTTTCAGGAAAGCACCAAAATATTAGGACAATTTGTGAGGAAATTGGGACAAACTTTAGAATGGTGGAATATGGAATTTATAGGCTACCCAAAATAGGGAATAATACAAATACAGAGGAGTCACAAATTGACAACTCTGAGATACAACCTAACACCCTTAAAGATAGCCCAATTCAAAAAAAAATCAGAAAGTAACAAGTGTTGAAGGGGCTGTGATGAGATAGGAACTCTCATCTCATCATACATGTAGGTATGTACAACCATGACTGAAATCAATTTTATTATATCTAAAACAGGTGGAAATTGAGCTACCATAGGACCCAGCAATCCTTCTACTGAGCATACAGCCAGAAGAGACAAGACAAAAACCATGGCCATACAGCTGTTCTCCAGTGTTCATCATGGCACAGTTCACAATTGCAAGTAATTGGAAACAATCCAAATTTCCATCAACAGATGAATAAATTTAAAAACTGTGGTACATACATACAATGGAATACTATACATCACTAAAAAGCAGTAATGAAAACATGAAGCCCATCAACGCATGGAAAGAACTGGAGGAAATTATGCTAAGTAAAGTAAGCCAAGCACAAAAGGATAAGTACAAACTGAGTTGGCTGAGGTAAGCTTTTATTTAAAAATAAAATTCAAAAGGGGCATAGAGAAAACACTAATGTATATAAACATCCCTCTTGTGCGATCCAAATAATATGGCAGGGACCAGACCAAATCCAGGTCTACATATGGTAGTCAACTACAATGGAGAGGGGGAAAAAGATAGAAATAGGTAATGGAGGAGCAGGGAAATAACCCACACAAGGAAAGGGTATTGTTTATACCTCCACAGGGAAAGAAAGACCAAACTTCAACCCAGAATGTGAATGTGGTATGTCGGCTCGGAGCAAGGAACCAGTGAAGGGTCTGAGGGCCTAGCCTCATCACCAAATGTGTGAACAGTCGCACCTTCCACAGAAGAATTTACTTTAGAGGAAAGTACTGGAATTGCAGCTCAGTGAGATGGACATGTCTGAGCAGAGCACAGGGGAGTAAATGTAGGAGTGGGGGGAAAAGAGAGGGGAGTGCATCCTTACCCACCAAATCTTCAGGATACTATCCCTACTCAGAGCAGCCAATGCACAGACAGGACCATATGGCCGACCCCACTATGAGACATGATGTCCCTTGCTGACTCATGGACCTAAGGGGGACAACTCTGAAGACACAGTGTAGGGATTGCGCCCCATCTAACTCCATCACACTGATGCAAAACACAAAGGGTGTGCAACAAAGCAGTAAGGTGAGCAGCGCAAGGAAATCCTGAGAGATTACCAAGGATAGACATTAGGACCAGGGCATGGCACTCCAACTGACTCAACTGGAGGACATTCATAGAGGTCAACAGACAAACCTTAAACTACCATATTTTTCAGAACATAAAATGCACCTGACCATAAGATTCACCCAGTTTTAGGAGTAGGAAACAAGAAAAAAGTATTCTGAACCACATCGTACCAGTATAGTAAAATATTTGTCTTTTAAAAAGCAAAATTTAGTATAGTTTTACAGCATAAACTCAACAGTGGTATAAAGAACTATCATCGCTCTCATGAACAAATGAGGGGAGGCATGCACTGTGCCAATCATGTGACTTGACTGACACTGAGACTACGGGAGATGGGACTTCCCTGGAACACACAGCAATCCACAGCATCCAGACAGCAGCAGACAGAAAGCATAAACATGTGTTTATGGTATCATAAACAGATGTTCAGGGGCACCACACCATTGGACCATAAGACGCATCCTTTTTTTTCCTCCACTTTGGGGTCTGGGGGAATGCATCTTATGTCTGACAAATATGGTATTTACAAGTTTTCTTTCTCTCCTTTTTTTGACATTGGAATTTTTTTTTTATTTTGTCATCATTTTGTTTTCTTTTGTCACTTTGTTTTGCTATGAATTTTTGTGTGCATATTATTATATCTATAGGTCAAAAACAATGGGAATCAAGTTCTGGGGAACATGGGAGAGGAGGAGATGGAGAAAGGAGGTGATGGTGACCAAACTAGGGATAAGAGAACAACAAATGACCCAAAGATGAGGGTGGAAAGCAGAATTGGCCTGGTTTGATCTAGGACAATATAACTGAGAAAAATCACTGAAACCCAAATGAAGGCGGAGCATGAGAAGAGGAAAATAAAAGGAAACAGAAGAGAGAACTAAGAGGCTAAGGGCATTTACAGAGGTCTAAATACAGGCATGCACATATGTAAATATATATATATATATATATATGATGGGGAAATAGATCTACATGTATACAGATATAGGGTCAGTATTAAGGTAGCAGATAGACATTGGGCAACCACTCAAGTATACGCCCTCAATGCAAAAACAGTTTTTTCTATTAAATTGGTACTCCACAATGCTCACCTTCCTGACCCCATCACTGAATACAAATGTGTACATAAGCAAATGTGGTGAAGAATGTTGATGGTGGCCGGCAATCAAAAGATATAGCAGACGCAGTCTTAAAAGCTTGAAAGTAAACAAGCAGCCAAGCAGCTCAGAAGCAATAAAATCCATATGGAAGAAGGACACCAACCAGTGTGATAACAAGGTGTTGAAGGGATCAGGTATAAGATAGCAAAGAACAAAAAAATCAAATCATTGTGAAGGGGTGTGTGTGCAGATTGGGAAGCTAAAGTCCACCTGTAGACAACTGAACATCCTTTTTACAGAAGGATCGCAGGGAGGAGATGAAGCTGTCAAGGTGCAGTTAGTAATGATGAAACGTAACTATCCTCTAGTTCTGAATGCTTTGTCCCACCTACTATCATGATCCCAATTCTACTTTACAAATCTGGATAGACCAGAGAATGTACACTGGCACAGGCAGGAAATGGAAACACAGGGCATTCAGGACAGATGATTCCTTCAGAATTAGTGGTAATTCTGGGAGGGCGGAGGGAAGGTGGGATAGAAAGGGGGAACTGATTATATGAATCTATATATAGCCTATTCCCTGGGAGACAGACAACAGAAAATTGGGTGAAGGGAGACATCAGAGAGTATAAGATATAACACAATAATAATAATTTATAAATTTTCAAGGGTACATGAAGGAGAAGGGAGTAGGGAGGGAGGGAGGGGGAAAATGAGGAGCTGATACCAAGGACTCGAGTAGAAAGCAAATGTGAGAATGATGAAGACAACAGATGTACAAGTGTTCTTGACCTACAAAGGATATATGTATGGATCATGAAAGAGTTGTATGAGCCCCAAATAAAATGAATTTTAAACTCTTTATTATCTTCATTAGCAGGCTATCCAATGACAATGAATAGTGCAAAGAAGAATGCTAAGAAGAGAAAATGTAGTGAAGCTTTTTTACAGTACAGGATTATCTCAATAATTACAGCAGAAATTGAGAAACCACATGTGTTATTTGTTGTGAAGTTCTATCAGCTGAATCTATGAAGTCAAGCAAATTAAAATGCCATTTTGATATCAAGTACCCAAGCTTGGCTAGCAAGGATACCAACAACTTTAGAAGCAAAGCTGATGGACTCAAGAAAGCCAGAGTTAAAATTGTTGGTAAGTATCACAAACAAAACATAGCAACCATTGATGTTTCATATTTGGTGGCACTCAGAATTGCCAGAGCTATGAAAACTCACAGCATTGCTGAAGACGTTGTTGCCAGCAGCAAGAGCCATTAAGTTAAGATTGGAGCTGAATTTGTTATGAAACTGAGTGCTAATGACACTGTCCACAGCAGAATAGATGCCATGTCTGTCAATATTCTTAATCAGGTAACCCAGGAAATAAAATCTGTGCTACTCCCAATATTTAGCATTCAGACATTGCAAACAGTTCACAGTTGCTGATTTCATGAGATATATTAATGATGGTGACTTTAAAGATGAGGGTTTTTTTTGCAAACCTCTTGAAACAACAACTACCGCATGTGATGTATTTGACGCAGTTGGTTCATTTCTCAAAGAGCAAAAGATCTCGGGAAAATGTTTGTGGTGTTTACTCAGATAGTGCTTCAGCTATGGTAGGATGTTGATCTGGACTGCAATGTTAGGTGCTGAGTCACCCAAAGTCATAGGAAATCACGGTATGATTCATCAGAAACTATTAGCACTAAAGACTGCCACAAGTTACAAGAGGTAATGAAAAGCGTCATAAGTAAGTTCTGTCAATTTTGTAAAGGCGAGCACTGAGCACTGTAAGGAGTCGACTGTTTTCGCAACTGTGCCCTAAGTGGGATGTGTCCAACAATTCTCTGCTATTTCACATTGAAGTGAGATGGTTGTTAAGACGAACAGTTTTAAAACGTATTTGTGAGTTTCATGATGGACTTAAGACATTTTTAAATCAGAAAGCAAGACCGCAGTCCGAAGCACTTTTCAGCAATAAAAATAAACTGCAGCAAATAGCTGACTTGGTTGGCATCTTTGCCATCTTCAATGTGTTAAGGTTATCACTTCAAGGAGAGAATACAGCATGCCTTGATTTATCTGAAAAGATCCAATCATTTAGCAACAACAAGACAAAAATTAGATGAAAACAAATGTATGTGCTGCCTACCTTGTCTGCTTTCTTTGAGGAACATGTCAATAAACCAGACAAAAGGATTGCGATGGATGATAATTTCTGTGAAAGTACACTTGCACTTGGTTGCAGACGAAATATCATCATACTTTCCAAATCGACCTGGCACCCCATTTGCACTTGCTAGAAGCCCATTCACAGTCAAAGTTGAAGATGTTCCTGAAACAGCGCAAGAGGAGTTCCTTGAACTTATTCACAGTGATACAGCCAAACCTGATTTCTCCACAATGCCAGTTACATGATTCTGGATCAAGTATTTACAGTCCTATCCTGTTCTGTCTGGGACTGTGTAGCACCTTCTTCTTCCATTTCCAGCAACATGTCTTTGTGAAACAAGGTTTTCCAGCTTGTTGGTCATCATGTCTAAAGACAGAAGTTGACTTGTTATTAGAAGATGATCTTCATTGTGCTCTAGCAAAGACTACCCTGAGAATTTCTGATCTGGTGAGAAAGTCTACTCAACCTCCCCACTGACGTTAGCTTTTTATGCACACTGTCTCAAAATGCAGCAATGTAGTCTACTGTTGTTATACTGACTGTTACCTATGCTACGTCATGCTTCAAGACAAAACTTCATTTATTTGTAATTAGAAGTACATATTTCACTATATATAACCTTTTATAGCTTTGTGACTAATTGCTATACTTTAATGATGCTCAATTTGTAGCAATGAAAATAAATCCTGCTTATGAGATATTTACATATGATTCATAACAATAGAAACATTAGAATTATGAAGTAGCAATGAAAATAATTTTATGCTTGGAAGTCACCACAGCATGAGGAACTGTATTAAAGGGTCTCGGCATTAGGAAGGTTGAGAACCACTCTTTTAGATAGAGAGGATTGCCTACTCCCACCACTGGAGAGCAGTGATGCCCAAAAAATAAATAAATAAAAATAAAAAATAAATAAAAAATAGATAGGATTGTTCACTAATAAGATATAAAGCTTAAAATTAGGCCAGCACTGTACTTTGTAAGCTGAGTAACAACAGTTAAAACCAAAATTGAAGACTCCAAACAAGTGTTTAGATGTTTGTAGAATCCTCCTTTCATGTCTCCAAACATCAGGACTACTTCATTGACATTTTATGCTCATTATGAAGATTTGGGGTGAGTATTGCTGTTTATTTTTTGATACAGTGTAATACTCTTTGTTGGCTTATAAGATTTTTCTGCTTTATATGTACAGAATGTTTCAGAGAAATTTTAAAATTAGGTATCATTCAATGTAAAAAAACAACTTCTTGAGAATAATTAGGATGGCAAATGACAATACTTATTATTAAATTTTTTAGCAGCAAACAGAAAAATTGGTATATGGAGAGCAATATATTATTTTAAAAAGGAATAGTTGATATCATCATTAGACATATTTCTTCTCTGAAAATATATTAATCTAAATATGCATGTACCATTTTGGACCAATAAAGTGCAATTACCTATTAAATACAACAAAGCTGTGTCTGGAAAACATGTAATAGAGTTCAAGAAACATGACTTATCTTTTTTGAAACATGAATTTTTGAATTAGAAATTTCCAGGTTGAAATTAGCATTGTGATAAATTCTTGATATTTGTTTTTCACTACACTTAATTTCTCTAGAAATAAGTTTTCTCATATACAAAATAATTCACTGCTTATAAAGTTGTCAAGATAACTTATCTAAGTATCTAACTTGTGGCATATTGTAGGTGTTCAGAGGTGGATATCTTCAAAGTACTGTGAATAGGTGCCCTCAACTTGGGAAGGCTACTTTCACAAGGAATAGATGCTTTGGCAACTCCCTGATCAGTTGAAAATTGAATGCAGGTGGCTTTCATTGTCTAATTTTCAAAAGGACATCACCAGGCCTCTCTTCCAGTCTTACTTACAAGGGAAGCTCTGCTGAACTTTGTCCAGCATTATAGCCACATGCGACTCTCCAGTGACCCCTGAAGAGTGGCTGTCCATGAATGCATTCACCAGGAGTCTGACCTGGGTCTGCTGCATGGAATATAAGAACTCTATCTCTGAACCATCAATGCATTGTTGTCAATCAGTGCTGTTCAGTTGGTTCCATCTCACATGACCCCTTCTACAGCAGCAGACAGACCCTATCTGTCCTGTACCCTCTTCATCATTGTTACATTTGAGTAAATTTTTACAGCCACTGGGTCAATCTCCTTCACTGAAGGTCTTCCTCTTTTTCTCTCATTTATCAATCATCATATCCCTTTTCGGATACTAGTGTCTCCTGACAATATGTCCAAAATACATGAGATGGAATCTGACCATCTTCACTTCTAAGGAGCATTCTAACCATCCTAAGATAGATACACTTATTCTGTTGGCATCCAGGAACTTATAATATTCTCTACCACTACCATACTTTAAAGGCATCATCCTTATGTGCTCTTTCTTCTTCATGGTCTAGGTTTCACATGTATAGCAGGCTATTGAAAATCCCATGACTAGGTGCAGGTGTACCTTAGGCTTCAAAGAGACCGCTTGAATGAGGTCTGTGCCACAGATTTTCCCAGATGCCCTTTCATTCCTTGATTGCTTACAATTAAGACAACTCTATTAGTCAAGGCGAATGCACCCCAACATAGTAAATTCTTACTATTTTTGCAACACTTGGCAGTCTTAGTTCAAGTCAAATATTAAAAATGTATCTGTACATAGGCTAAGTGTGTCCTGTCCCATCTTACCCCTTTCTTGAATGCCTTAAGTCCCATTTTTATATGACTTTTTTCTAGGTGCTGTTTCTTTAAACTAGTAAGATTACCTTTAGTGTAACTGAGTGCTTTTGTCCAATTAAAATGAATCATAGCTTACAAACCACTCAGTTCAGTGATGGTATTGTTAAGGTCAAATATCACTCAAGAAATATATTTTATGTGTGCTGAAATAGTTACATTGATTTGAAAATTATTTCATATTTCTATAAATGAAATACAGAATAGGTTAGTAGAATGATTTCTGAAATTTCCTGATAACAAACTGATACTGTATTACAATTACGCCCATTGTGTCATAGTTTGGTAACTAAAGTCTTCTATTATCCGATAATTGTTTAGTAATGAACATACCATCTCCAAGAACATCTGACTATCTTCTCAGTGGACATGGGACTCATTACTTATTTTATTAGCAAATAGCATATGTGTGGTGCATACAGTAAAAACACAAGCTACCATGGAGTGCTAACTCTCTTAGGCATGCCAGACTAAAGGGCATTGATCTCTAAGAACATGAGGACAGTATACATTTATTTGTTCCATTTTTCCCCCAGGGCTGGACTATCCAATGAGTGATGTGATAATCAAGTATAGTGCAGGATAATGAAGGTTAATCTATTTCCTCAATATTTTCCTTATATTATATGTGCTTTAATATTTCAGGTGTCCATTGCTGGAATCTGAAAAGTGGACATATTTTGTTCACTGTGTGCTTTTTGCCAAGACCTATGCTTTTGGAGGGCACATTCCCATGAAATGAGAGAACATTTCTATTTTGGAGACAATTATTCCTAGCTGTTAGAAGATGCAGGGCCACACTTGTTTAATGCCCTTGTTTTCCTTTTATTTATTGTGGTAAAAATCTGAAAGGCTTCAGAAAAAAAAAAAACACTTTTCACTTAAATCATCTCCTTGAATGTGTTCTGGAACAATGTGAAACTGGAATGTGGCACAAGTTCAAAGTCAGGAATCTGCATAAGCTGATAACAATTGAGATTGTTGGGAGACTCCTCTTCTGATAGGAGCTTCTTTGTGTTCTCCCTGGTATACATCTCCACATGTAGCTATAGATAGATCTAAATTTCCATTTGCAGCACCGATCTGAAATTTTGGTAATGCCGCCACCTCCTTAAAAATACCTTGGTAATTTAGGAATGTTGTGTTCCTAGCTCTCTAGGAAGGGGGTAGTTATTGTAGTCCTTATAGAGCACAAATAAAAGAATTACCACTCTTTTAACACAAAATTATTTACTGCAGACCAAGTGGGGCTCAGTTCTAAATAGACTTTAATTCCCAAGGTTGCACATTTTTATTCTGATTATGGTTAGTGGTCTAAACTAAATTAGGAAAACCCCTAAATGTCACTTATAAATATTTTAAATAATTAACTTGCAAGCTTCTTTCATTTTGAAAACACAATGCCTGACAGTCTCTTGAAGAACAATGATTGAAACACTTTCTACTTCTTTCAAAATAATTTTATGCCTTCAAATCTAAGTCAGTACTTTAATTTTGACTGTCAATAATATTTCCTATATGCATTTAAAAAGGTAATGGTAGTTTTTTGAAGACAAAATAGGTGACGTAAGGGGATATCTTTTTGCTATCCTTTTTTTTTTTCTTTTTGGTATCTTGTGGACCTAGAATTCAGCAAAATAAGACTGAAATATTAAAGGGAGACCATGAAAGCATGCTATTAAAACATATAAATGACTTTCCTGTTTATTCTGACTTCTGCACAGCTCCTATATATATCATGCAAATATATATTTGCCAGAGAAACCTTTAAGACTATATCAGAGCAGGGGATTTTTACCTCAGCTATGTTTTCAAAAATATTAAATACATTACCTTTATTCAGGAAACTATATTAACACTGTCAGAATTAGCCTGTGGTATATTTTTATTCAGAGATTTTCTACATCTATAAAGAACGGATTTATTACCTATCTAAGTTTAAAAAGAGAAGCCAGAAGAAAAATCAAGCGACAACCCAATGACACCCAGTCAAATCAGACTTGGAGACCGCATAGCATAGGGTAGAACCGTAAATCTTTAAAGATGCAAACCACCATGTCTTTGTTTCATGAAGCATTTTATGGGTTCAAATTTCTAACATTTTGTTTAGCAGCCATGTGCTTAATCACTGTACCACCAGTGCTTCTTAAACAAAATAATACCTTCCCTTAAATTCTATCCCTCCCAAAAGCGCCTATGTTCTGAAGCTGAATGACACCATCCACAGTCACCTCCCCAGCACAGCCTCCGCACCACAGCCTAGCCTAAGCTATAGAAGAAATGCTGCACAATACTGTTATGAATTTATTTAATAAATAAATCAATTTTATTTTAATAATATTCAAAACATACCATGCTCTTAATTTTAAACATGCTGTTGATTAATCTTGAGATAAGTTACTCTCTGGTCAGTCAGGAAATGAGCAAATTGTCCTTTGTGCAACGTGGTAAACAACGTATTCGCCTTATAAAGTGAGATAGATATCCAGTTCCTCCTGAGTAACTTTTTATGCTTTCTGGTCACTGTAAAGATGAGAGGAGAGAGAACAACAACAAAAATTCACTGCCATGATTTTGGTTCTGATTCATAGCGACCCTACCAAATAGTGTAGAACTGTCCCATAGGGTTTCCAGGGGTCCTCAAAATATGGCCTACGGACCACATGCGGCCCGCCGAGGACATTTACGCGGCCCACCAGGTGTTTTTGCCACCACCTCTGTCCTGCTTAGCAGCCACCTCATCCCGGCCCCGCAGCGAATTTGTTCATAGTTTTGTTTTGTTTTTTTAACTGTAGTCCGGCCCTCCAACAGTCTGAGGTCCAGTGATCTGGCCCCTTGTTTACAAAGTTTGAGGAAGGACCCCTAAGACTGTCTCATAAGACTATAAATTGTTATGACAGTAGATTGCCACATCCTTCTCCTTTGGAATAGCTGGAGGGGTCTCTTATCCCAACTGTTTTAGCCAGTGCTTCTGCATTTATATGAGTAAGCTTAATGGTTAAGTAAATTATTTTCATTAGAATGAATATAATGTCTTATAGCTTGGTGTGTGCTTGCACTTTTTTTTTTATTACTCACATCTATTCTCTCCAAAGGTCATTCTGAAAATGTGCAAAAATTATATTGCAAACCACCCACCAGTCTCTCCCCAGCCCTTCTGATAGGATCCCAAAAAGCTCAATTTGGTCAAAGCAAGGCTGAAAGACTCCTTCCAGGTTTTTATTCTCTAGAAAGAAGAGATAACAAACTCATTCGTAAAGACAGACTACTGCAATCAGTAAAGTTGGAGGCTGACACACTTAGAAAGTCCTGTTTGCCAAAAATAGGATTTCATTTGTACTCTCATTTCTTATTCCCTGAACCAGTCTCTACAGTAAATGCCAATTCTGGCCTTGCAAGACTGGGGAACGCAGCTTTTCAATAGGTGGCGCTTCAACACAGCCCACCTGCTCTCAGACTTTCAAAGCTATTCAACTGTCTAGTACCTGTGATCCCGCGAAGAGACGTGGCCCACTTTGCTCACATTGCAGCTAGAGGGTCATCTCTAGCTGTAACTACAAAAAATAAAAAGAAGAAGCCTTAGCACACTGAAATATCATTAAACCAAGCACTAACGTGCTACTGTGTATCTATGGTAACTTTTAAAACACACAGAGAGAGAGAGAGAGAGAGAGAGAGAGAGAGAGAGAGAGAGAGAGAAATATAGCCACCACTACTAAAATTTAGAATTGTAGAAACCAAATTTAAAAGACCCATGCACTATATTTTAATAATTTCAGCTTCATATCTATTGATGGGCTCATTAGTTTATAATATGTTTGTATGCATATGCATCACTCTATTTCCTCTTATACCAGTTTGTAATGTACACTTGAAAAAAGATAGATGTTGCTTCTCTTAAACAAATGTATGACTCTTAGTAAATGAATGATGAGAAAATGCCAGTGCTTTTTTATTTCTGCACCAAGGCTTCCTACCATGTTCTTAAATTGACATAAACCAGGATGATTAAGTGGACAATAACCCATACATCATTGGCAAACCGGGATAGAGATGCCTGCAGTGAAAGATGCAATGAGGATGTTACTTCACCAAGAAAACCCCTTATGGTCCATTGACCTGAAAAGGTCTGAAAACTTCTTCCCCAGAGAAGATCAGAGAGAACATCATACTTTAATAATAACTAGCCACTCATTTCTGAAGAGATGAGAAAGTGACAACCATTTAAAAATGTCCTCTGATTTGGTGACAGACTTGCAGGACTCAGAATATCGTCTCAGGCATTCTAAGGTGTTGTGAAAATCTTATAAATGTGAAAGAATTAGAATATGCCATCTGATAATAAGCAAATGCTAGAAAGATTACAATTGCCTTTCCTTCATATTGTGGTGGGCTTTCATATTTAAATTAAAATAGAATTTAAGGTTATCATCCAGATAGTAAATGAATATAAAACAGTTTACATAGCTATTGCTTGATACATATGTAAAATAATGACATTTATAGTCATCATGAAAATAGACCACTTAAATCAGTAAAATTAAAAAAATGAAGTGATTTTTGTTTCTCTTGCGGTTCATCTATTGCTTGCTCCATCATTCATATAAATCCTTTAAAAAATAAAAAAGGTTTTATGTTGTCTTCCACTTTCAGAGAGTAAATCATAATAACATAAATTTTGCTGCCTATTGGTAACATGATATAATTTTAAAAATAATAAGTGATTTAAATGTTGAATATAAAATTTCCTTTTTCTGACAAAGGTTAATAGGAAAAACAAAACATGGCAAATCAATGTCAGCTGTGTTATTCCCCCCATCCACATTTCCTGCTGGTGGAATTATTACAGATTTTAAAGAAATAAACTCAAATTCAATTTGAAAGTGACCATTCCCTCCAAGTCACAGTATGTTTCCTTGCTGTGTTGTGCCATCTTTTTCTATGAAACATATTTTCTTATACATTAGTATAGGAATTTTCAAATGCTCGTGAACTTTTGTGTGGGAGTATATATGTACATGTACATAATAGTCAAAATCTTTCTCTGTTTTTGTATACTTTTAGCTAACTTCCCTGTGAAGTAGACACTTCTAAAATCTCACATCTTTTGGTATTAGAATATATTGATACCCCTCGTCTCTCTGACTTTTCAATTACAGTCTTGAGGTTAAATTTTAAAAAATAAAAACACAATAAGGAAGAAGAAATAACTGTTAATATTAGTCCAGCTGTTTGTTATAGTTCAAAGTGACTATCTTTGGCATTTCCTTTTTGCTTCCAGCTCCATCGATTTACCACCACCACCACCCCCACTCCATTTTATTTGAAGTAAAAATAAGGTTAAAAGGTAACTTGAGGAGTGTACTATTCTTTTTATTCCTAGAGTTTCATTGCCACAAAATGCCAACATAAAAGATAGTCTTTCATCAGGCCTTGGCCGCTGCTGCCGCCCTCGGTCCTGGCATCTGTCAGTGAAAAGCGCTCCAATCTGGGTCCCCTGCTGAGCAGAGATATGGCCGCCTCCCCCAATAAAGGGCCACCCTGCTCCACAGCCAAAACACAGGGCCATCTGATGCTAGTCTGGCCTAATGAAAGTCCAGCATGGGGCTAAATGAGTTTCCACCACTGCTGGGTGAGGGGCTAATGATAAAACAGCTCCCTGGGCTCACCGCTGCTGTTGGTATCTTTGTCAGGGCATATGGCTGTTGGCTGAGCGCCGCACTTGGGAGATTTCCTCCCGGATTTCGCCTAGAAGGACCTGCAGTCTAGCTTGCCGTCTTCCTCTGCTCAGTCTCTCCTCGTTGCCCCCTTCCCTGTGTACAGCCGATCTGTCCCTCTGCTGGCACAGAAACATTTTGCTTTGAAGAATATTGGGGAAGGTTCTATGTTTTCATACAGGTAGGAGGCAAAGAAATAAAGGAGAAATGGCACAAACAGTTGGAGCAGTGGAGTTGGAAGTATTCTATCACTGAACCCAAGGTCTCATCAGTTCGAAACTTGAATAGCGGGGCTAAAGAATCGTCTTCTACCTCGTGTTCTCTCCCTCCAACCACATCCCGTCTTCATCCTTCATACTCTGTGACTTGCGCCCAGCTCCCCGCCCCACGCATTTAGAAATGATAAATATGCCATGTCAATAGTTTGCTTCATAAACGTTTTAAAATGTAGTCAATTTAAAGTTAGGCCTTAAGAAAATTTTGCTTTATTCTCTACAGCTATCCTTTAAAAGTCTCAAGAAAAGGGCATATTTTAGCGGATTATAATCAGTATGTAAAATAAATAGACAAGTTTGGTTTGTGGAGATGTGTTTTTGTTTGATGCACTTAGATTTGCCTCATAATTAAAATTGCTCTGGCAACATGCCTAAAATAACATTTAATGTGGCATTCTAAGTCCTAGCAACATTTCAAAAGTCTGATCTGTACTCTTTTATATATCGCTGAATGTAAATAACATACAATTGCTTACATTTCAATGTTCCTCAAACATAATTGTCTAAAATAAAACTTGGTTTGTTCTTAGGCCAATATTGACTGCTTTTAAATTGCACGTGCTTATTAAGCTGCATATGAATAAAATATGCCACAGAGTAGCAGGAGTGCTCATGAAATACTAATCAAATGGGTACGCTATCTTTTCTATATGGGGATGTGCTGTGGTGTAATGCTTACCCACTGGGTTGCTACGTACAGGTCAGGAAATAGAAACCAACAGTCATTCTGCTTGAGAAAAATGAGGCGTTCAACTTACGTAAAGAGTTACATTGTTCGGAACCCACTGGGGCAGTTGTATTTGGTCCCATAGGGTCTCTGTGAGTCTGAATTGACCCGATTGATAGAGGTTTGGTTTTATGTTTATCCTTTACATTCGAAAGCAACAGGTTACGTTGAAGTTCCCAAAGTTTAGCTATTTTGATTCTTAAGGTCACTCCGTTTCCTAGACTGCACATTCTCTTCCTGGTGATGTCATTCAATTTGGCTTCTATCCAAGGACATGGATACAATGTGAAAAAAGGAGAAATAGATAGATGATGATGATGATGATAGATAGATAGATGATAGATAGTCCATTTTAATCTAATTATAAATGATCCTTTCATTTCATAAATTTGCTCTGAGAAATTCTAAATGAAATCTTTAAGAAATCTCGTGCTTCTTGTTGGACGAAGCCGTTGGGTTCCACACCAGCAACAGAGTTCCCCGCGTCTGCCCTGCCGTTAGTGATATCATCTACACGAGACTGTTTGCTTATAATGGCCTGGTGCAGAAATGCCATCACGCTCCACATGCCTTGTGCCCCATTTTAATTTATTCCCATGACAAAACTCCATTAATATACTTTTGGAACAAAGTGAAAATGATAGGGATTTTCTGTGTCAGGGAAAAAACTGAAGCCTGCTTTCTCTTTAAGGAAAAAGTAATTTTTACAAGTAAAGAAAATTTTCTACTTTACGAATTTACTCCTTGGTGCCAACATTACTTGCAAAGCTTTCTAAAGTCTGTGTATTATAAACTAATTGGATGTGTTTTCATTTCTATGTTTTCATATATTACTTTCTATATGGTTTACACATTTTTTAAAAGCTGTATCATTTTTTTCAAAGTTTTTTCAAACTTTTGTAGGCTTGCCAGGAGCCAAAGAGAAAGACATCTTGTATCTGACATTGATAATAATAATAGTAAAACTGTGAGATTTCTTACCTAGAGATGAAAATGTAAGATAATACAAAGAGTTAAAAAATAAAGAATTATGAGTCAAGAAGCCAGACTTACTGTAACTATTCTATCACCTCATAGAAACATGATCCTTTCCATTAAAATTATAATAACAGCCAGAATTTATTGGGCCCATTATGTGTTGGATGCTATTCTTTCTCCTCCATGATCTCATTTAATCATCACGGCCACTCTGTGAAACACGCGGCACGATTCCTATCTTAAACATAGAGTCATCGAGGATAAGCAAAATGTAGAAACTTGTCCAAACTGGCAAGACAATAAAGGGCAGAGCAGAATTTCAAACCCTCAAATTTCCAAATCTTTTAGATGCATTGCTACCCCCTCTTAGAATAGTCTCATTCTCTGAGAAGGTCAGTTTGGGTCATGAATAGCTTAGAGTTTGGGCAAGAAACGCACTGCTTTTTACTTCAGGCTTAAGATTCTGAACCTGCTGTATTTTGCAAAGACTACCTTCTCAAAATCCTCCATCTATCTGTCAGTTTGTCATATTACCGTGGCTCACATGCTATTAGGATGCTGGCAGTTATATCATGAGTATTCCAAATACCAGTAGAGTATTCCAAATACTAGCTCTGGTGGACAAGTCCCGGAGGGGCAGTCACAGCAAGGCAAAGTAGCCAATGGAAACCTTTGGAGTTTATCAAAGTGCTGCATATCTGCTGTTGGAAGATGAGTCCCTGTGGTTGAAAAAATGGGATCTTATCATGTATACCAATAATCATGAAGAGTGCCCAGAAAAAGCCTTAAAAGATGTGTTCGTGGCATCACAGATAGTGGAACCAAACTCAACTAACAATGGTATTCCCAATGGGATTGTGCCATCATTGTGGATGGATCATACAAATCACCGCATGGGATTAAGCAGGTTACCGGGGAAGAGATCAGCACTAAACCACTAACTCACTGACACTTTGATAGGTCTATCACTCATATTAAATAAGCGTGTATATTTGAGAAATCATAAAGTACTGCTAGCTTTAAAGTACCTAACATTTTAAGCTATGACTACTCTAGGGTAGTGGTGTGGTGAAGTTAACAATAAGGAAAATGAAAAGTAAAAAATAAGAAAATAGCACTTTCTGTTCATTTATACCAGTTCCTCCTAAGTTAACCATATTCCAAAATGCTAATTTATTAGCAAAAATGTTTCTATCTACACCTGCAAGTCAATTCAGATTTTATAGGAGACACAATTTCTTATAATGAAAGTTGGTTTTTAATGCCTCCTTACTAATTACCTATTTTCTCAAAGCATCTTTATGATGTGAATAATACTATATAGACTTTTGCACAGCTTCTACATGTCATACAAATATATATTTACCAGAAAAACCTTTAAGAATGTACCAAATGGATTTTTACTTAAGCTATTTGTATAGTCAACTCTTGTTTATCTAAACGTAGAAGCATGATTTCTTGATAGCTTGTGGAAATATATCAGCATTCTCTGGGGAATTAGTATTATAAACTGTGTTTTGATATACAAACATGAAGATTTAAACATTGTGGGTTTATATTTCTCTTAAAGTGACAAAATAACAGAACACAATATGCAAGTTAATGCATTTCCAGTTGTCCAAGTCCATATAGATGTCAATAAAATTGGGCAACCAAATCTGACCTGAGATGAATTAATTTAGCAGAAAATCAACATCAATTGAGAAAAAATATTTTTAAAATCTATTTATGTAGCTTAAATAAATGATTCATGCATTCTGTTTTAGATATGCAGAAATGCGACTGTTCATATAATTGATAATAGTATAACAGGTTTATAAATTATTGTATAATAATCTTATATATTTGATAACATAATCTATGCCATGTGCTCCACATTTGATGAATATAAAAATGTGTAAATAAATGCAACTCTGGACGTTAAATCAGCATGTCAAGACCGACACATTTAGCACTAAAGTTTCAGATAGTAGAGTGTAGACCTGGGTTCTTTAAGAACAGTCATTTGCACAGAGCGTTCTCACTGACACTCGCTGCCTTCCAGCCAGTGCTGACTCATAGCTCTATGAGTCCCTGTGAAGCCTGTAACTATTTAAAGGGCTAGAAAACCCAGTCTTCGTCCAGTGGAGCTGCTGGAGATATCAAGCCCGGTGCATCACGACTCACCACCAAGGGTTCTACACATAACCCTATGTAAGTGAAATAAATCGAACTTCCAAAATGACCCGGCAAAGTCTTTTGAGGATAGTATATATATATATATAACATATGTTATAAAATAACAGTATTGTTTTGAGTACAGTATGCAATTTTATAAATGTAATTTTATATTGAAAACAGTATATTGTGGCTATTGGGTGGCGCTGAGCCCATTGTTTACTCGTGATCAGTCCGTGTGACACAGTAGGATTGACCCCTCGGACTTTGGAGGCTTTCCTCGTTACAGGGGCAGTTCACGGGGCTTTTCTCACACAGAGCCACTGGGTGAATTTTAACTGCCACGCTTTGGATTAGTGGCTGAGCTCTTGATAAAGAATATACTCTGTATAATACTGATGTGTATTCAAACCCTATATTTAATATCATATGTTCATATGTGAGGTGACCAGATGCTTTTCCTCACTGTTTGCTTCTCAAAGGAAAAGACTCCACACAGCAGAAGCATGATGGGAAGTGAAAGTAAGCTTCTATGTGTGAAAGCATCATGTTAATAGTAAGTTCTCATAGAAAAGAAGAGGCCATCCCCAGAAAGTGTAGAGAGACACGTGGTTATAAAGCTCTTGCTCCTTTCTCACTGATTGAACTCTTTCCACATTCACTCAGAAGATGTGGTTGTGTGTTGGTAGCCTCCTGAATAGTGTGTGTGTGTGTGTGTGTGTGCATGCATGCACGAGAGAGAGACAGACAGACAGACAGACAGAACTGGTCCCCAGGCTTTGAGTGCATGTGCATAAGTGTGTGTGTGTGTGTGTGTGTGTGATGCAACTGGTCCTTCCTGTACATTTTCATGCTTTTGGTGGTGCGCAGAGTGTGTATGTAATGTAACTCGTTCTTACTGCACATGTATAATACTTCATAGCATCAAATATTCAGATATTGTTATATATTAAACAAAAAATACAGCATTTGACAGTTGGGATTTGTTTATTTTCAAGTTTTCTGAATATAAGAGATCCTGAAGCAATTATATGGCTTATAATGTTTACTTAATATACAAACATATAGGTGAAAAATAGATTTAAAATAAATACAAATATACATGTAAGCTGTCTGTTTATAACATTACTATGTCTGATTCATTCAAGTTTTCTCTTCACTTAGAGTTTTTTAAAATACATAATTTGGAAGAAAATGCATTCCCTGGTTAGAGTTCATGCAGTTTAGACACATTTAAAGCTAGAAAATTATTGATAAAACACAAAATATATAAATAAATAAAATTGTTATATGTTTTGGTTTGCAATATGAACCAAATAATATTTCATGTAATGTAATTTCTGAAGAAAAAAATTATTGTGGATACGTGCTTACACAAAAACAATCATTTTACTTCTTTGCAATGTAAAAGAACATTTATTTACCAGTTATAAATTTAAGACTATGAATTCTGGATCAAAAGCACTGAGTGATATAAATAGCTCATGATGTTATTTTGAATGAAATGTGCAGCTTACCATTCTAATGGCACAACCCTGTCCATTGTTTCAAGGCAAGTGAGAACAGGAAAAACAGACTCCCAAGCAAGTTTCAAAAGCATAGACACCACACATAGGTATTTTGGAACACACCTTGATTATTCTGAACTCAATCTAATGATGATACCTTTTAACTCTATATTTGGTATACATGATATTTTTCTAAAATAGCTCCTACAGATTGCATTTTCCCTATTTTAACTCTCTTCTTGAAGTATATGTTAACTCCGTCTTGCCAGGTGGAAGCAATTTCACTATCTGACAGATTGCTGAGTAATAATCACTGTGTCAAACACAGTGAGTTTACCATTGGGCTACTAACAGAGTGTGAACCTAGCAGCCCTCATTTGGGGCTGGGGGGAGACTGGGTTAGTTTGTTTGGGCCATGATTTACACCATTGAAAATCCTATGGAACCATTCTACCCAATCTGATAGGGTGGCTATAAGTCAGAATTGACTGGAAAGCAAGCGATTTGTAATAGCAACTTATTTTCTTCCCAATGAGAAATCTAAGAAAGTTCCAAATAGTGTTTTGCTTTTAATTTTTAAAGTAGAATTTTTTTGTTATTGACTGTATGCTACACAGGCATTATCTCAAAATTTACTTTTAAAGTCTTTTCTATAAATGTTATGGTCTCTTATTTTTGAAGTTGCACACATTATTGTATGCGGCATGACATTTTTCTTTCAGCTAAGAATTTCAAAACATTTACTAATATTAGCAAGTTCTATATCCCTAATAATCAATTAGAAACCCTGGTGCAGTAGTGATTACATGTTGGGTGCTGATCCAAAATATTAGTACTTTGAAACCACCAGCCTCTCCATGGTAGAGAGAACAAGTTTTCTATTCTTGAAAGCAGTTATAGCCAAAGAAACAGCGGTAATTCTCCCCTGTACTTTAGGGGCATTAGGAGCTGAGGTGACTTGATGCAGTCAGCTAGTGAGAATCATAAATCACAACACTCTTGATGATGCAGATATCTTGTCTTCTGCTTATAAATTGAGTGATTTGATCATTAACACTACTTACTTGGTGATACAGACCAGGAATAACTCATATTTTATACAGCCCACTCAGAAATCCATTAAATATTTTCTTTGTTATTTATATATTAATCTCATTTTAGGCATTTGGGCTTTATAACCTCAAGTGGAATGTAAACATATTTTGGTAATGCTGACCTCACACACTGTGTTGGTAGCTGTGAGGTCACACTCAAATCCAGGTTAGCACAGCCACATCACATTTCCACAGTGGAAGCTTACCTGTCCAGCATATGGAAAGGTAAATGAACAGAGTGGTCTTAATCAAACCAATGAATGAGTCCACATCGTGGCAAGATGCAGGCATAGCTAGAAAACATAGATACTAATAGAAAGCAATTATCATTTATAAAATAGTTTTACTTAGTTTATATATGAAAGATCTATAAACTAGATACTGTAGTCCCAATTACAACTGTGAACAGAGTTTGCACAGTGACTCATCTCTACGCCACTCAGATTGATTAAGCATCAAGAGGATGATGCAGGAGAAGGCAATGTTTTGTTCTGTTACACACACGGTCACTGTGAGTCCGAGCCATTCGCATGACAACCAACAATAAGAAGCATTCTCATGGTGAAAGAGCTGTTCTTCAGGTGAGAGCAAAGTGTTCATGACTAGCGTCCAGACTTTAATCATAAGCAATTAGATGGAAAATTCGAAGCAATCTAAGATTCAGAAATTTCCCTGTTCCCACAGAGATTCATTTTAAAATTCATTCTAACAGAGGTAAGATGGAGTTTACATTGTTCTTCTGCCTTTATCAGCACTAATCAGTTGCATCTCTTCAATTTTCTAGGAATTTTAATAAATAAAAAGAAATATTTAACAAAGAAAGGTTTACATAAAAAATTAGATTTGAATGGAAAAATTCAAAATTGAAACATTTTCTTATTTAAATTGTATGTCTGTCATAAGGTTCACACCCGAGCAGTTAATTTGACTACCCAATTGTAAAACACTGGTTTCTCCACCTTCTGTCACAGGCTTTCACATTTCAAGGATGATTGAGCTGGTATAGAGGACAAAATTTAATCCTGTTGTGAAGCAAACCCACTCAAAATTCTCCAATGCACTGGAAGACAGACCTACGCAAATACCCTATGCCTTCAAGGTCAATGCTTAGTAATAGAGCACTCTTTTGCACATTAATTTCTACCTCGTATGCGTTTTGCCCAAATTGGAAAATGGCAACAAAATGGTTTCTCTGTGATTCCAGTCCAGGGAAATTTCTAATTCAAAATATGAGACTTTAGATCTTTGGCTAGCCCTAGAAGGTTGCTCCTTGTTACATTAAGTAAATGAAATTTGATTGTTAGGAGCACTATAAAATGCTAATATGATTTGTTTGGGATAAACAGAGAATACCAAAAAAGTTGTTTTTGGGAAGGTGAGGACTGACTCATATCACGAATTGAGTTCCAGAGAGCTTGATAATGAAAAAACTTTTAGAGTAATTTTTGTTTGTTTTACCAAAAAAAAGAAAAGAAAAGAAAAGAAATTGTATCAAGTTATCTGTTAGATACACTTCTAAAAAATACATTTTTCCCTCAATTGGAATTCCACTTCTACTTGCTTCCATTTACATACTTATTGAGAGGGTCTGCTCATTTTGTCTGCTTCATAGCTTCTCTTTATCACTAAAACAAAGCAACCAGTAGTCTACATGAATTCAGTGAAAACACATCTGAAAGGAAAGAGCTTTTCCAAGGTGCTAAAAGAAATCTATATGAGAAGTGTCATAATTCTGTTAAAATTTTAAATGGGGGACATCAATGTTTGTAGCATTTCAATGTCTCCTCAGCTGATTGTTAGACTTTGCAGTCAAATATGTTGTATATTCTAGAACACCTCTCAAAAAATCAGCTGCAGTCACACACTACATAACATAACTACATAATACCCACCCATGCACCCATGCAGTGGCTAATCCATGATCCCAACCTGGCCAATCCTATTATAACAAAATGTTGCAGTAGGTACAATAAGTCACAATAATCAACAGGCTGAGTTTTGCTACAAACATCAAAGCATTATTACCATTTTATTGCTATTATTATGTTAAAAATACTATAGCTCAGCTGAAAATGTTTCTTTAAGATTTCTATGCCTATAAAATACACTCCCATGTAAAAGTACAGCCTTGATGGTGTAGTGGTTATTAACTGGGCTGTGATCCACTGGCCAACCTTTCAACACCACTAGAGCTTTATGGGAGAAAGATTGGCATTTCTCTTCCAACAGGCAGGTACAGTCTCATTTCATTGACTCGATGTCAGTGTGTATAAGAGGGGATACCCCCCAAACAAAATTTTTTTTCAAAGCTAGTACATTTTTTTTTTACAAAACAACCTTATTAACTTCAAAATACTCTCCATTACACTTAATCCATTTGTTAAATCTGCTCACAGAAATACTCCCTCAAAATATTAGTGCAAGGAGATGACCTTCCCAGAATGGAAGACACTCTGCTAGCATGGATCTTAACCTTCCTAATGCTGTGATACTTTAATACAGTTTCTCGTGTTGTGGTGACTCCTGTGGCAGTCATGTGCTTATGTTAATTTTATGACTGAGATATAGGGGTGGAGTCTAGCCTGTTAATCTAGAGGTAGCCATTGAGTAGCCAATGAGGCCTCTATGTGGGCATGGTTTTTTCCTGAGACTTCTGGAAAATTTCGTGATATTTCCTCGTGAAGATGAGAAACTATCTTCCCCAGTTGTTGGGAGTTAGTCAGAGAGATGATGAATCATGGACAAGATAAGTTGGCAGTGTCCGAGAAGCTGGAGGAACTGGTGGAGTGACCACACAGCTTTACCCTGACGAAGTCAGACCTCTGAAGCTGGGCCAGCCAGATGGAGACCTCTGCCCATGATGAGTTGCTTTTGCTGTTGATGGACTCTGAGCCCTGGAGGCGAGGAGCCATGGGGAGACCCCTGCCAGCACTGGGATTCTGCACCCACTGACCTGTGACTTCGTGAGTCGGAAGAAGACTTTAAAGACTGATTTAGGGCATGTGGGTTAATATCAGGCTTATGACTTTGAACTGAAATGGGCTGGGATGCTGTTTCCATGGCCCATTCCTTTTTTATATAAACCCTTTCCTTATATCCATATGTGTGTCTATGAAATTTGTTCCTCTAGTCTACCTGAATTAACACAACTCTCAACCATAAAATTATTTTTGTAGCTAATTCACAGCTGTAATTTTACTACTGTTGTGAACCATAATGTAAATATTGACCTGCAGGATGTATTTTCATTGTTATAATTTGAACATTATCAAAGTGTAGTGATTAATCACAAAAAATATGCAATTATGTATTGTGAAATATTTATTTTTAATTACAAATAAGTGAAAGTTAGTACTGAAGCATGGTAACGCAGCATACAATTAAGTTCCCATGGTATAGATAATTTTTGCAATAGTTGATGATTTTTCAGTACATGATTTTACATTTACCAGTAATTTTAATTTACTTAGTGTTGTTTTACCCGCATAGACTGCTGCTTTCAACACAGTAGCTGCTTTTAACAGAGTAGCTGCTTTCAACACAGGAGCAGCTCTCTACAACTGGTCTGCATAAGTACACCATGGCACCAATTCTGTCACATGCACATGTATCTGAACAGGGTATATGTGATGGTGTTGGTGAGATGAGGTTACCACGCCAGGTACTCTTAGGAGTGCACAGGTGCATGTGGTCTGGAGATGGATAGAGGAGCCGTGTCTCACATCCTAACATCATTGGAAATATGTGTTTATCTCATCTCCAAAGGGGTCACAATCCACAGGTTGAGAACCGCTGCCTACTACGCATTCAAATGTGTTCACATTCATGATGATTGCTCTGCACATGGCATCATTTGGTTGCTACCTTATATGGAGTCAGCATGAGCCACAGGCAAGTCTAGGAGAGCTACCACTAATAGACCATGTGGGCTATGGGTTCATTTCGAGTATGCTTTTCAGTCTATGCCTACATTTCACTTAATCCCCCAAAATTTACTTAAGCAGAGGATAGCATTTAGAGGTACTTCTGTGCCAGACACATTGTAAGTACACTGTTTGCAACAAGGCATACATTTTCCTAACTCGATGAATTATGGTGTCCTTTTCAAATAGGTTGAAGTTTTGAGAGTGTACTAATTTATTTTTCATTTTCAGCTGGTCATGTTAAAAAAGGAGAGATCAAATTTTATATTAAGTCAGACTGATAAAACAGATTGCTTTTAATCTCAACTAGTCTTTGTAAACCGAAACGCTAAAAAGAAGAGAGATGGGATTGAGTTTGCAAAAGCAATTGTTATGTACCAACTATTTAGAGTAAAGTTAGATGAGCAGATACTGAAGTCTTCTTCTTTAAAATGTGATTAATGTTAAAACTACTTGTGAATCTTTACAAATCATTTAGGAGTATGCCTGGAAAGTAATAGTATTTCTAAAACTAAGGTTTCATGCCATTTAATCAAAACACTGAAATGCATCCAACAAATGGCCAGTGCAGGCATTGGTCATATATACTTGACAATGGCAGGAGAAATTTCTGCTTCCAATGAGTCTTGCATAAGTAAATAATCAAACTATCAAAATGATTTCAATGTAGAATAAAGAAAATAAGAAAAAAGAAAAGAAATTATGATGTGACAGGACACAATGTATCCTCAATTTGACAGAGTAGAGGATAGCTTTCTACCATCAGGAATTATGAAAGCAGATAATAGACATTGAGTAATTTATATTTAATATATACACTTGCAGCCTGTGTTTACTTCAATAACAGATTATGCATTTAATTGGTACCTTTATTTCAGATACTATCTGACTTAGAATATATACTAGTCTAAGGACCATCTGTTTTTGTTTTTGTTGTGTCACATCACATTGTTAGCAATAGCGGTGGCACCCTGGGGTAGGAATTGGGCTGCTAACTGTAAGGCTAGCAGTTTGAGCCCAGAGTTACTTTATAACAAAACGGTGAGGCTGACTGCTTTCACACAGACTTACCGCCTCCACAGGGAAAGAGGATACAGACTTGAACGCAGTGCTCCAAACGTAAATGCAACATAGTGGCATGAAGTAGGGAACCAATACAGAGGTCTGAGGGGCTGGCCCCAATCCCAATTACACAGGTCCATGAGCAGAGCTTGCGCTCCCCCTTCCCTGGCCCTGCAGAAGAATTCACTTCAGAGGACAGCACTGAAAGGACAGCTAGGGAGAAGGAAAGGTCCAAAGCACACAGCAGCAAAGAACAGGGAGGAAGAGAGAGTGGAGCACATCCTAGCTCATCAAGGCCTGCTTGATATTCCTGCTCAGAGCAGCCAGCACGCAGAGAGGACCGGAGGGGATCCTCACTATGAGGCATGATATCGCTCACCGACTCAGGACCCCAGGGGACAACACTGGAGACAGAGTGTGGGAATTGTCTCCGATCTGACCCCAACGCTCCCGTGGGAAGTGCTATGGCTTGCAAGAGAACAGCAAGAGGAGCAGAGCAACGAAGTCCCCAGGGAGTACCAAAAATGCACTTTGGGGCCGGAGCATGGCACCTCATCCATCAGAAAACACTCCTAAAGGTTCACAAAAAGACCTTGAAGGATATAGAGGATTTTCTTCTTTGGCCATGTTTTGGGGGTATTTTGCTTTGTCTTGTTGCTTTGTTTTGCTCCTTCTTATTTTTTTGTAAATATTATTATCTCTGCAGGTCTGTCTAGAGAAGATAGGTGTGATAAACAATCTGGTGGAGAAAACAACAGGTTCCAGTTCCAGGGGCATGAGGGAGAGCGGACAGTGTGGGAAAGGAATAAGTTGCTAACAAACCCAGGGATAAGGGAACAACAAATGGTCCAAAATCCATGGTGAGGAGAGTGTAGGAGGCCCAGTAGGGCATTTTCAAGGACAATGTAACTGAAAGGAATTACTTAAAGCCAAATGAAGGCTGAACGTGATAGTAGGACGGTAAAACGGAATAGAGAAAAGAGCTAGTAGGCAACGGACATTCATAGAGCTTTAAAAACAGGCATGTACATATGTAAATATATGTATATGTAATAATGGTGTAATAGTCTATGAATATACATATATAGGCTTAGTATGAAGATAGCGGATGGACATGGGGCCTCTCCTCAAGTACCTCCTCAACACAAGAACACATTGTTCTATTAACCTGGCATTCCAAGATGCTCACCTGATATGAATGCTGAAGACAAAGTGGGTGCATAAGCAAATGTGGTGAAAAAAGCTGATGGTGCCCAGGCTATCAAAAATATAGCATCTGGGGTCTTAAAGATTTGAAGATAAATAAGTGGCCATCTAGCTGAGAATCAATGAAGCCTACATGGAAGAAGTACAGCAGCTTCTGTGACCACGAGGCATCCATAGGATCAGATATCAGGCATCAAAGACTCAGAACAAAAAAAAATCATATCATTGTGAATGAGGGGCAGTGTAGATTGGAGACCCAAAACCCATTTTTAGGCAACTGAACCTCCCATTACAGAAGGGTCCTGGGGAGGAGATGAGTCAGTCAGGCTGCAATTTAACATGGGTGAAACATACAATTTTCCTCTACTTTTTTAATGATTCCTTGCCCCCCACTATCATGATCCCAATTTTATCTTACAAATCTGGCTAGACCAGAATATGTACATGGGTACAGAGAAGAGTTAGAAACATAGTTACTCTCTCAGAACCAATATTGGGAGTAGTCAATCAGGAGGGCTAGGGCACGGTGGGAGGAGAAAGGAGGAACCGGTCACAAGGATCTGCATATGAACTCCTCATCGGGGGATAGATAACAGAAAAGTGGGTATTGGTAGAAGTCAGATAGTGTAAGACATAAAAAAGAAATAATTTATAGATTATAATCAAGGTTCCTGAGGGAGGGAGAGTAGAGGATGGAGGGGGGAAATGGAGACCTGATACCAAAGGCTCAAGAAGAAAGAAAATGTTTTGAAAATGATGTATAAATGTATGATAAATGTGTTTGACAAAATGGAAGGATGAATGGATTAGGATGAGTTGTATGAGTTCCCAATAAAATGATTTGTACAAAAAGATTTACAGTCTCTGTAACCCTACATTGGTTGACTGTGAATCAAAATCAACTCATTGACCAGGGATCTTTGGGATGGGCTGAGTCATATTGTCAAATTTAATTTTGAGGTGTGTTTATTGTTTTCATATGTAATGTGTCCAGCCCCCAAAGACAAAAAAAGATCAAACTTGTAAAGACACTACTAATAAAAGGTTATAACAATGAAACCTAAAAAGAAAATGAGGTATTTGACATACAACTGAACCAATTTATGACAGAGTAATCATCAGAAGCTAAAAATACTCACAGCTATCAAGTCAATTCTGGGTCATGGAGACTTTATAGGACAAGGTAGACCCCTCTGTTGGGTTCTGAAATTAACTTTTTATAGAGTCAAAAGCTTCATCTTTCTCCTACAGAACACCTGGTGGTTTCAAATAGTTAATTCTGCGATTAACAGCCCAGCACATAACTATGCCACGGCTCCTTAGTCATCTCAAAAGCAACCCGATAAGATGGAGACTCCTTGAACTGAAAATCCTCCTCACATGTTTGAACAAAATTCATTATTCAGGAAGACGGGCCTTACTGATCTTGCTTCCAATGATTTCTACACCTCTATATTCTCAGAAAAAATCATTAGGGAAGGGGACAGTGAGTATTCACTTATTATTAAAACTACATCCTTCACTCTTCTGTGAAGTTCTTATAGAGACTAAAGCAAAAATAAATTCAATCTTCCATTTATGAGATGCTCATATCTAAATTCAAAGAACTATTAAAAATAATGTTCTTAGGATCTAATCCACTCATGAAGCCTCTGCATATGTGTAATGGTGTAGTTCTTAAAATAATCAAATTATATACCATAAAATACATTCGGTTATATATTCCTTGGAGGATGAGTACTTATTTCTTATGTCCTTGCTAGTGCAAGACACATAAACGTTCTTTCATACATAAATGGTCTTGTTGATGGAGTTACTCTACATTTAAGGTTACCATCTGTGCTATTAAATGATGATGATCCATAATACAGAAAAGAGCTGAGGACCTGGAACTGCATGATCTTGTCATTATTTTCCTTGCTCAGCATGAATCTGCAGTTATGTGCTGAGTGGTGTCACAGTGGTAGCACTGATTGTGGGGGACTTGGTTGTTGCATTTCTCACAAGAAAAGCTGCATGGGCATTTTCCTTTCTACCACGTCATCGTCGTGGATTCCATTTAGCCTCTGACTGTGATTACTTGCAGCTGGGGTCCATTTGCAACAGCATTTTTATACCGTGTACAAGATTAGAGAAAACAAACTACTTTGACTACAGTATTCTCCAATTACATTAATTTCATCCACTGATGTCTTTATTTCCTTCCTTTCCAATTTAGCTATGTAATGTGAAAATTGGCCCTATTTTTGTGCCTATTATGATGCCCTTAATCCTCTCTTTTCTTCCCACATGGTGTTAGTTGCATATGAAGACTTCACAAACAAACTCTTATAATGGGAATGACAGGATTTTCCTTTTTGTGGAAGAAACCCAAAATGAATTCTGCAGTTAACTTTATAAACTTAGCAGTGAAGAGAATATATGAAAGGACTCCAAGAAATTCATGGGAAATTTCATTTATGCTTCAACTGCATTTTCTATAAACTTTCTGAAATGCACATGTATTACAAACATCTATTAGGAGAGGATGTACTACTTTACATTACCTATGCCACCTAAACCTATTGAATCTTTCCACCTTAGAACAGAATCACAGTCATTTAATCTGCCCCAGTGGAAAGAGTTATTGAGGAAGTCATGGAAAAGTAAACACTGACTGAAGGCTTAAAAAAGAAAATTGTTCAACATTAAAATGATAAGAAAGATAGAAAGAGAAACAGCAGATAAAAGAAATATCCCCAAAGGAAATAAATTAAATAATGACGCTGATTATACTGTCATTTGTAGGCATAAGAACAGAATAATCTATCACTGATTGTCCTATGATATACAATTGGAACAACAAGAGTATCTCTTATTATATCTCTTATTGAAAGAAACAAGAAAATGTCCTATCAGAAAAATTAATGTCTGAAAGAAATAATATAGAACTCATTCTAATAAATAAGTAACAAATATATAAACATATCTGTTATAATACTTACCGAAGTATTTATTATCTATATGTTATTTAGTTGGGAAATAGTATCCTGGAGAAGAATTAAAATATTCATCCTTAAAAGACCTCTCACATGATTTCATAGGTTTCTTCAGTTTGGAAAAAAATTCTGAAACTAGGCTATCATTTAATAATTACAGCACTATATACGTGTGCCCAAGCTGACATTGCTGTTAAGTTTTGTCTAGTTAGTACTGACTTAAATGAACTGGATGTACAACAGAATAAAGCACAGCCTGGTCATGAACTATCCATATAGTTAAATTTGTTGCTCCGTTTCAGTCTGTTGTTGTAACCACCGCATCAATCCATCTTGTCAAGGGTCTTCTACTTTACCAGAGGAGCCCTGGAGGTGTACTGTTTACCCAATAGACTTTGATCCACAAGGTAATCAGTTTGAATCACCATCCACTGCACTGGATAAGGAGGGGGCTTTCTACTTTTGTAAATCCTGTAAAAAACCTCTGCAACTGACAGAGGGATCACTTTGAGTCACTATAAATTTGATGGCAGTGAATTTGTTTTCTTGTTTTCTACTTTACTAAACCTGGTATCCATTTCCAGCCACTGGTCCCTTATGATAAAAGATCCAAAATCAGGGAGACAAAGTTCCTAGAGAGCATTGTTAGGGAACATTCTGTCTTTCCTTCAAAACAAGAGTTGTTTGTTCTTCTGACAGTCCATAGTGCTTTCAACATTCCTTGACAACCCTATAATTCCAATATCATCTTCATTCATTATCCAACTTTCATGTTCATATCTTACTTGCTCTTCCATACATTAAAAAGGTCCTGTATGCCCCAAGAACATGCCTAACAGTTACATGCAATTTTGTTACATGTAGCAAACAATAAAGAGAAATGATAGATAATGTGTGCATTTTGTTATGGAGTCTGAAAAGCTCCAAACAAATTGAGGAACACAGATTGGAGGAACAGAGGTTTGTAGAACAAGTCACTCTAAATTTAGAGTTGGACGAGTCCAACTGAGTCTTAGCTCTTAACATGCATTATTTCTTATCCCTTTATAACTCTCAGATTAGATCTTTGTCGTCAATGTGACATCAGTAATTTTGTTGAGCATTCTAATATTCCTATTTCATAGATGAGAGCTTGTGTCTATTCATATAGAGGGTGAAAAGTAAAAAGGCTTTTTATCCACAATTTAGTGATTTTATCCAGATTTTTATTCTTTGGATATTCTTAATAATGTACATCTCGGGCTGAGCTCCGGTGGCGTAGTGGTTGTGCGTGGGACTGCGACCCACTGGGATGGAGGTTCAATTCCGGCTCCCAGGAGCAAAGGCTGGGCCTCCTACTCCCACCACCTGAGGGCAGTGATGCCTAAAAAAATAATAATAATAATTGTACATCTAAAAAAAATACATATTAGCTCTGATATTTGTGATTGTTTACTCAGTGTAAAGAATTGATGAGAACTGTAACTTCTATAATTGTAAGGATGGAATTATGTTGTCATAAACAAAATTAAGAGTCTTTCAACATTAGCTCTCCACTTCTGCTAGATGATCTGGGCTGTAGGTTTCAGGGGAGTCCGATTCAAATTCTAACTTTGTTCCTAGAACTTTGTTCTAACTTTGTTCAACATTGTCCTTGGAAGGAAAGTATCATCTCTCTGAGATTCCCTTTCTGTGTTACTGAAGGTATCCAAGGGTATGCACGTGCACATGGATCCATCTCTCCCTGCCATTGAGTTGATGGCTACTCAGAGTGAGCCCAGAGCATAGGGCAGAATGCCGCCCCTTCAGTTTCCCAGACTGTAACTGTTTACTGGAGTAGACATCCCATCTTCCTCCCACGGAGTGATTGGTGGTTTTGAACTACTGACCTTGTGGTTCAAAGTTCATCATATAACCACTATGCCACCAGGGGCTCACAGGGATGTAGCAGTAATAAAAATCACAGTAAAACCCCAGCGACTTTATGATGATCAGGAGGTGCACAAATATTCCAGCCACAAGTGACCCTCTGGTATTTACAGTAATCTGAAATCATTTATGATATCTGGTTATAAATACCTGGATTATATTTGTGAAAGCAATTAAGTTATTATTATTTTACTACTGCAGCTGCTTTTGTATTCTTTTTTTTTTTTTTTTTTTTTTTTGTGGACATCACTGCCTCTGGTGGTCATGGGCACTACCCAGCCACTGTTGGATTTGAACTGCCAAGCCCGCAGGCTGCAATTCCACACTCAACCACTTACGCCACCGGGGCTCAGCCCTGCTTTTGTATTCTTATCTAAAGTCACTATTGGCATGTTAATAGAAACAGGAAGTCTCCTGACAAGACAAGAGCCCTCAAATACAGTTTCTGGAACACGGATTCGCGCCTATCCCTGCCCACGGATTCTTTGCAAGGGTTTGAATGTCAAAATTCTAAAGCAGTTATATATACCTAAACAATTAAATTTCTTCGCTCCCATGTGTCATATTTTTGTTTCCAAAAGTATATTTCTTGATAATATCAAATATGATCACTTCAAAAGAAAGCAATATTTTTCATCATAGTCTCTTTAATTTTTCCTTTTATTTCTCCTTATTTTTCACTGTACTTTATAGTCCTGAGAAATTTTGTTTTTGAGGCTTAAAAGATAATAACTTTAGATAACTGTAGTTCTTTATTATCTCTTAACTTTAATTTCTTCCACCATATATGAATTAACTTTATATAAGTTTACAATAAGGATAAATATGCATCATGTTTAATACAATTGAAAAGAAAATATTAAAAGATGAGCATGTAAATAGTAAGAAAAAATATATATAAAATAGCATAGTAGGTGGGAGATAAGAAGTTCAAGAAGGAAGAAAATATTTTAAAGCTGATTTTGTTAGCAATTAATACAATATTGCTTGATGTGATTGGTATGTAGTCTTCATTAGCTCCTAATAAAATGGTTTGGAGGGGGGAGAGAAGAAAGAAATCACTTAAAATAAAGATGTTAGACAGTTTATGCACAAAATCAATTCTTCACTTATTAAAGAAACAATTCTTATCTTTATGTTTCTTTATACACAAATGAATAAAAACACATATCAGCTCTAAAATCCTGTGAGGACTTGCCATATCTTTAATTTCCAACTAAAAATCTAAAACCAGTTGTGATCATTATTATGACATGTTTTCCAAAGCTTTCAGATGATGATTGATCATTTATGTGTGTGTGTATTTAATGAGCTCTGACACTTGCATATCACAAATTAAAAGAACAGCAAATACAGTTTGCAATGAAGGCTGTCTTTAATTTTGTTTAGGGTTCTACTATGTGTACTCAAGTATACACAATCCATATTTAAAATTCAAGATCAATATCAGAACTATTGCCAAACATTTAACTTACCCCACCTAGCTTCAGGCTTTTTTCTTGTCTGGATTCCAACTGTGTCAGATCCACACTCAAACACTGGATTTCCCATTTGACTCTGCATGTATTACTGTGTGAACTTAGTTATGAAAATTCACTTTGATTTTTAATGCAAGTTTATACGAAACAGATAGTGTTACTTTCCTATTCATTGAGAATTGAAGCACATTAAGAACATTTCACATATCAGATCAAATAGTCAGATAGTTAGGCTCCTGGCTTGGCACTTACTACTAAATGTATTCGTGGTTATGTTCTTCATATTTACCCTCAGCTTCTGCCCTTTCCAATGTATCCTAAACAAGACAACAAAAACCCCACACAAGTTGGAAAAAGGGATTTGATTTAGAAAACTGAGTTAAGGAATGCCATTCTAACTACAGGAGAAAACTTGGAACTTTTGTTTAATTCTCTGCAAATTCATAGATTTTGAGGTGGAATAACCTCTAAATTATTTTCTAGCTTATAATTTTTGATTGGACCCTTATAATTCCTGTTGACATACTTGACCTCATTTTCTTGCAATAACTCAAACCCTATGCTTTGCCTAGAAAATATATCAACCTACACTTGATTTTTACCTTACACATTATACCCAAAAAGTTTCCTTCTGAATTTTGCCAAGTTATGACCTATCCTTCTTTCAGCTATTAAACATTATTTTCATCATAATAATAATTTTAATTATCACTCAAATTTCAATAGATGGATCTAATATTTTTGCATAATTCTGCAAACATAAATTTATTTTTGCTTACACAAATTTCTTGCTAAATTTGATTCTTCAACATTAAAACTGCCTGAAAACTTTTGCTTCAGCTTCAAGTGCTCATGATGAAGTAGATATTCAATAACTGTTGAGTTATAAAAGAAGCAAATGAGTCAAAGAAAACATGTTGAGTGAAGGCTGTATTAAACTATTTTAAAATATAAATAGTCTTATAATTATTTCTGGTAGGAAGCACTTTGCTTTCTATGGTTTAAATAATCTAGTACTTAAACTTTTGTTTGACAATATCAGAATAAAAATAAACAATAATATGAAGACTACAAAAAATTTCAATGATAAAGCTGATTTCTAAGCAATAACATTGGTCTACTCTAAAACTAGATGTGGTAGTCATGTGCTTATGTTAATTTTATGATTGAAATGCAGAGGTGGAGTCTAGTCTGTTAATCTGGAGATAGCCATTGAGTAGCCAATGAGGCCTCTATGTGGGCATGGCTTTCACCTGAGACTCCTGGGAAATCTCGCGATATTTCCCTCGTGAAGATGAGAAGCTATCTTCCTCAGTTGTTGGGAGTTAGTCTCAGAAACGATTAATCATGGACAAGACAAGCTGGCAGCGTCCGAGAAGCTGGAGGAGCTGGTGGAGAGACCACAAGGCCTTGCTCTGATGGAGCCAGACCTCTGAAGCTTGAGCGGCATGCTGTTGATGAACCCTGAGCCCTGGAAATGAGGAGCCATGGGGAGACCCCTGCCAGCACCGGGACTCTGCACCCACTGACCTGTGTCTTCGTGAGTCGGAAGGAGACTTTATAGACTGATATCAGGCATATGGGTTAATATCGGACTTATGACTTTGTACTGGACTGGATTGGGATGCTTTCTTAATGTCCTATTTCTCTTCCATATAAACGTTTTTCTTATATAGATATGCATGTCTTTGAAATTTGTTCCTCTAGTCTACTCAGACTGACACACTATACTAACACAATAGAACTTAGACTTTACAAATGATATTTTCCAAAAAGGAGACTTAATTTTCAGTCAAGAAGTCTGAAATAAAAAATTTACAAGGAAAAAACTTAATGTATCTAAAATAAATTATTCCTTCCATGAAAAAAAAACACATTGATTCATACAAGATAGGAGACAATTAGTATTTCAAAAATGAAGCAGCTGAACCCAGGAGCCAGGGTAGTAATACTTAAACACAGAATATGAAGACCAAAGGAAAAAAAATAAACTTGATCAATGAAAAGGGATAAAAAATAAACTCGATCAATTAAAAAGAAACAGTTGCATATTTGTCATGCTACTCATCAAATCAAGGTCAGTACTTATGACAGGCTATTCAATTAATAAAGTAAGGTCAGAGTGTAAAAGACTTTATAACCAGGTTATCATCAACATTGTTTCCATTTGAATGTAATGTATCTGCTAAAATTCAAGATACATAGAATTAAGCAAGAGTCTGTTATTTCTTACTTCTTAGTTTTGAAGAAATCTTTTTTTTTTATACCAGCAGGGTGTTTTGACTGAGATTATATATACTCTACTAGAAATTTTCTCCAGTAAAATCTATTAGAAATAAAAAGGCATATATTTCTCTATAGTTCATTCAGTTATATAAAATTACAGACATTGAACATTTTGACATGCAAAATTGGCACCTTTGATTTAGACAATTCTGAAGCAATGAGATACATATGCTTATTGACTTCAAAAGTATTTAAAACTATCGAGACCCTATCATTTACTCACTGTCATGCCAACTCATAGGGATTCCAGACAGGACAGGATAGAATTGCTGATCGATGCTTATTCCTCTATGTAACCAAGGAGTATCTCAGTATTGGAAATAGTAAGTGCTCAAACACTAATCAAGAGTTTTGTGTTCAAACCCAGAACTGACCTGGGAGATTGGACTGATGAAAAGTGACAGTCTTGAGAAATTTTAGGAATAATTCCACTGTTGACACATGATTCTACCCTGAGTTGAAATGGGAAGTTTACAAGAGGAATAACATATCTGCTTTCAAATAGATAGTGTAAAAGGCAATGTCTTCCAAGGTCAGCCTCGGGTATAAGAGTAAGTCATGACTTATGCAATCTAAGTGACCCGAGATTGAATACCGTCATATAACCTCAGCAGAGCAGAACAGTTATATGAAATGCAGTCTTTTTATTCATAATTGGTTATGTTATGAATTACATCAATTATGTAAATGAAGTACAATGCTTGTGCAAAATGTGTACATTACATATTTTAATATATGCATTTATAAAAACTTTATTATTTATGCTAGAGTTTTAAACTCATGATGGTATCTTCCATGTCAGATAAATCCTTAGATCATTAAGATCAAGATAAGACAGAAATAAAGTACCAGGAAAACAATCTGGAAAGAGGAGAAATCATGTAACACTCACATACATTTTGCCTTATGAATATCACTTTATTGTGATAAAAGAAGTGATGAGATGGAATAAGAGTTCATGTGAAAGAAATTTCCATCATTGACCATGATTAAAAAGTTTCCAAAATTATGTCTGAATAAGATTAGATTTGGATGTTGGGGTGCATTAATTGCAAAGTTCTGTGATTCAATTGGGAAAAAGAGAACTTTAAAGTTCAGTTTAGAACAACAAGTAAAACATTTTCAGTTTTACAAATCTTAATTCAAAGAAAATGAGCAGGCTTCCATAAAAGGCTTAAGTGATTTCTTAGCACTCGAGCAGATCTTGCACAAGAGCTGTCTGATGATTTAAGTGTGAATGAATCTGAAACATATGGATGAGATTTCTCATGAAGTACAATGATAGAAATAGTGGTTGGCAAAATCTTCTTTTGGGCTTCTTGAACCAAAAGTCTTTGGGAAAATTGTTCAAGAAGTTTTGAAACCCAAAAACGTAGTTGCATTTAAGTTGGCCTGCTAGAAGCAATTTGAAGCCTTTAATTTCTTTTTCTGTTGTCTCTGGACAAAGTTCAATTCAATTTTCTGCAAGCTGTGGACTATCTCTTTTTACAACACTGATGTTTAACTGTTGCTATTTGGTTGAGTATGTTTGCTTTTATCCACATTGAAAATTACGAACTAGTTTTGACTGTTAAATATTTCTCATTACCACTTGAATTTTATGTAATGTCCATTTAAGGGCACCTTCTTAAGATCCAGTTGGAATGGAATGTTCATGAAAACAGAAGGGCTTATATAAAAACTTTCCAAAGGATGGGCAATATCTGATATGAGTGGCTTTGGCTTGAGACTGGGAATTCAAAAATAAATACAGAGAATGGGAATTCCAAAACAAAGTGAGAAATTCAGAAATAAAACTGGGGAATATTTGTATATTAAATTAGAAATAATGTGAGTGTTTAAAATTCACCCTGAAGTGTAGAATTAGATCTTAAAGTTCAGGTTTCTGTGAAATGTCAAAACTTTAATTCATGTGTAAAAATGATTTACTGATTTATTTATTTTTTTGGTTTAGTTTATTCCCTAGAAATGTAGAATGAGGCTGAGGCCCGATGGCATAGTGGTTGTGCGCGACTGCAGCCCACTGGGATGGAGGTTCAATTCCAGCTCCATGGAGCAAAGACTGGGTCTCCTACTCCCACCACCAGAGGGCAGTGATGCCCCAAAAAACAAACAAACAGAAATGTAGAATGTACCTCCTCTACATTGATTGGCATAAATTTCAAAATCACTTTTTGGACTTTCTTTCTAAACAGTCATACTTCACTGACAGTGTCATACTTCACTCATCAATGAAAATAGGTAATGCGAACTTCAAGTGACCTAACAGGATAAGGTAAACCAAGGGTTTCCAGAGCTGCAAATCTTTAAGGAAGTACAAAGAAAATATCTTTTGCCTTCAGAAATGATGGTGATTTTGAACTACTGATGTAGCAGTTACCAGCTCTAGAATACATAATGCTTCTAGGGCTCTTTTATTTTGGACAGGGAGATGGTTAAGATTTATTGTGCCAACCTGGTTAATAAACACATGTGGGGTTAATTAGAGGGTGCGATATAAATGGTTCTGTGAGCCTTGCCTTGCCTTTCTCAGATCTCTGGCTCTGATGATCAGAACAGTGTGCACATGCTTCACCAACTCCCTGCTTCAGCTGGCAAGGCTCACTTCCTGTGAGTTATCCCTGAGGAGAAGCCACATGGACCTACCCTGATGCAGCCCTGGGTGCTAGAACAGTCCTGTGAAGACCCCTGCCAGCACTCAGATGCTTACGTGTTCACTGCTTTGTCTTCCCTTCTGCAGTCGGTGTCATTGCGTGTTGTTTTGTGAGACTGAAGAGGACTCTATAGATTGTTGTCGGACATATGGGCCCATGTTGAACTTCATGTCAATATTAAGCATAGCACATAGAAATGGTGATAGAATCAACAAAATGCCCTGATAGGATAGTAATAGATATTTATGAAAACCTACTAGGACCCTGTCAATCATCCCTCCAACCATTTACTCACTTGTTTATTCACTACGTTCTTACCTATGTACAGTTATAGACCAGGACCTGACATAGGATATGTGTGTAGGGGGTCGAGGGGGTACCTTCAAGTCAGTTCCTCCTCATAGCAACCCTGTGTATAGCAGAAGAAACCCCTGCTGTCCGACATCATCTGCACAGTCATCCCTGTCTGAGCCTAGTGTCACTACCACTCTGTCAGGTCCTCTCCTTGGCCAAGCACAGAGTCTTTATCCAGGGCCTGGGTTCTCCTGATAAGGGAATCCTCCAAGAAAGATTCCAGCTGTACTTCTGCCAAGACGTCATTGTTCTTTAGACAGTCCATGGTATTCTCAATCGTCTTCACTAGCACCATAAGGCAAGTGCATGGATTCTTCTTCAGTCTTCATTATTTAATGTCCTTTAGATGTCCATGAGGTTATAGAAAATATCATAGCTTGTAAAATCTTTGTTTTTTAACACCCTAAAGAGGTCTTATAGAGTAGATTTACCGACTGAGACTCATTTTTTGAGTTCTTGACTGATGCTTCTAGGAAGCATTGATTGTGGATCCATGTAAGACAAAATCCTTGACAACTTTAACTTTTCCTCCTTCTATCATAATTTTACCTGCTGTTTCAGTTGTGAAGATTTTGGTTTTATTGAAATTGAACTATAATCCTTATCAAGACTGTGATCCTCGATCTTCATCAGCGAGTACTTCAAGTCCTTCTCACTTTCAGCAAACAAGGCTGCATCATCAGCATGCTGCAGGTTAATAATAATCCCTCTCCCAACCCTAACGTCGTATTCTTCTTCATAAAACTATATTCTCTGATTATTTGCTTGGCATACATATTGAATAAGTATGATGAATGGCTAGAACCCTCATGCGTACACTTTCTAATTTTGAATCATGCAACATTCCCTTGTTAAATTCAAAATCCTACCTCTTGATCCATGCACAGCTTCCAAATGAACACAATGAACTATTCTAGAATTTCATTTTTTCTCAAGACTATCCGTAGGTTGCTATCATCCATACAGTGGAATACCTTGATGTAGTCCATTAAAAAAATCTTTCAGCCAAGATTCATCCGCATCAGCTTTGATAGCTCCTGTTCTACATCCTCTCCACAATCTGGCCTGTAGCTCACTCATTCTATTTTGTCACCTTTCTTTGAAAGGAGCACAACTTTGGATCTCTTCTAGTAAGCTGGACAAGTAGCTGTGTTCAAATTTTTTTGTATAGAATAAGAGCTTCCAATATTTCATCAGATCATTGAAACATTTCAATAGCTATTGCATCAAGTCCTGGAACCAAATTTTGGTTAGTGCTTTCAGTGAAGCTTGAACTTCTTCATCCAACATCATTTGTTCTTATTTTCTGAAATGCTTGAATGGCAACTAGGTCTTTTTGGTACACTGACTCTTTGTATTCTTTCCATCTTCTTTTGATGCTTTCTGCATCATTCAGTATATTGCCCATTGAATTTTTCAATAGTGCTGGTTGAATTTTGAAAATGTATTTATCAGCAGTTTTATGGGCATATAGTTCACATATTTTATGACTCAATGGTTCAATCATATCAAAAAGCACTGTACAACCATCACCAAAATCAATTTTAGAACATTTTCTCTTTCTTGTATTCATTACTATTAGTTCTCTATTTCCCTGCCGCCTTCCCCGCCACAACCCCAAGAAGACATTAGCTCAGTGCCTCTCTCTGTAGACTGACCTCTCCTGGATTTCATATACAGAAAAACATTTAAAAAAAATAATCATGAAGATCAAAGTAAGAACAAACAAAATCAAACTCACTGCCATTCGATCGATGCTGAGGGTGTTCTTTCTTTCTGATTTTTCAATTCTCTGTCTTTGTGTAGTTCATGATAATATGTTATTTAGTATTTTGTAGCTGTATTTTGAAGTTGTCTGGTTAGCTCTTTTACTTCCCACTTTTTTCAATTTGCCTTCTATGCTCTACTATTGAGAGCAAATTACATATTCTCTTCTGACATTCACTTTTTTCTTTTCTATTTTCCTGCCTTTTTGACAACCTTTTGCTTTCTTCATGTATGACCTTCTTCATGTCACCCACCAGTGCTAATGCGCTGCTGATATTCAAGAGGTTTTCAGGATCTCACAATGCTTTGATGCTGCCAATAAGGTTTTCAGTGACTGATATGTATTAAGTGGACAACCTATTCCTTCTCTCTCGTGTGGAAAGAACAGAACCCGATCATTTCAGGTGACCATGCTGACATTGGAAATGCCAGTGACAAAGCTTCCAGTATCGCTGTGACACAAGGCACCACACCGACAGTCATGTTTGGGCTATGCGCAGTAAATGTTGCAAAAAGAAAAAAACAAGCTATTGTTATTCTTTATGATGAGCGTGAACAGATTAGATGTAACAACGTGGTAGACAGAGAATTCTGACAGTGACGGGAGGAGGATATAGGAATAAACATTCAAGAAAGACGTAAAATTGGTGACCAACCTGAAAGATGAGTAGCTATCCACCAAACAGAGAGCAACAGGGCGGTTTAGATGAAAAGATCAGTTTGAGCAAAGGCAAAGAAACAAGACACAGCATAATCTGAGAAAGTCCACCAACTTCAGCAGAGCTGGGACATAAATTTCATAAGATGAAAATTTTACCTATGCAATTCTGTTGTTAAAAATATGGAACACATCACTGTTTGGCGTATGATTCATTCTCTTTCTTCTCCTGAATGTATTTATGGAAAAACAACCAGTCCACTGATAGATGGTCTTTCATCTATTAGTATTATGGGCGGCAGTAGCAGAAGTCTGAAGAAGAGAAGGGAGAAGTCTGGGCATTTCTCCCTTTTTTGTTAACTTTTAATGTATGCCATTTCTAAAAGTACTAGCTTCTCCTGTCTCCACATTCTACTTGGCAGCCCTTCTCTTCATGAACCCAGCTGATTCTGAGAAGCCATTTCTCTGCCTATTGCTCCCCATGCAAGGCTCTGATTTCTGGGTTCTAGTAAAATCACAACTTCTTAGTATCTTTACGAGTCTAAGAATTGAACCTTCCTCTTGCTGCTGCCAGTCTGTGAGTCATCCCACTAACCCATATTTTAGTTGTGACACTATCTTTAGAAATCCAAATATTATTTATTTTGCTTTTAATACACAGTGGTTTCTGATTTCTTAACAGATGTCTGCAGTTACAGCCATGCTATTTACTATCATTTACATTTAATACTGTGTTATAGGAGTGAATATATTTTGTGGTTGATGGGAATGAATTACACTATTGACTAAGTTCAATTCTCTACATCTGCTATCTAAATAAAAAGTAAAATAATTTTAAAACTACTCCAAAAATTGTTCATATAGGTTTGTTAGTCTTGTGCATGAAGATTTCATTTGAGGAAACATAAAGACAAGTCTGCAAGTATTTTGGCAGCTTTTATTTACACTACCATTAGAGATTGGAGTGGGATGAATTGTAACAGAGAATAATAGATCATGGATAAGAGTAGCTTGCCAATAACAGAGGTAAACAATTCAATATAATCTGTACCACCTAATAGTATGCCTAAGGGTTGAAATACTACATAGTGTCAATGTGTCAACACCTATTTCAGTCTGTTCATCCAAAGCTAGTCCAAGTTGGCATCACATCAGATATCCCATTGTTATTCTACCAAAGGAAAATAGTGACACTGGGCAGATTTGATTTAGGTAGTGTGAGTTAAATGTACCAAGGAACTGGGCTTTACTAAAGGATAAAAAGAATAACAACAAGATCTTGTTGCTAGAGCCCATTTTGAGTCAGAGCAACCCTGGTGGAGAAAGTAAAACTGCCCCATAGAATTTTGAGGCTGTATGTCTTTATGGAAGCAGACTACTGTATCTTTTGACCACTGAACTGCTGGTGGATTCAAATGGTCACCCTTTGAGTTAGAAGCCAAATGTTTAACCACTGTAGTATTAGGACAACTTAAGAGCTGTCAATGCCATCATCCAGCTGTAATTACTGTCTTACAAGTGACTGCCCAAACTTTCACAGATCTTTCTTTTTTTAGCATAAAGTTTGGCTTTCTGATAGATATTAGACTCTGAAATGATTTTGGGTTTTTTTTTTTGGGGGGGGGAGGGCGTGAGGAATCACTCCCCTCTGGTGGTTGTGGGAGCCTTGCTCCTGGAGAGCCGCTCCTGGATTTGAACCTCCAAGTCCGTGGGCCACAGTCCCGCACTCAACCACTACGCCATTGGGGCTCAGCCCTGGAATGATTTTTTTTAAATATCTTCAGGGATGAATTAGTGTAATCCTATGTTACCCATTTTATGTAGACCTGTAAAAAAAGCTAGAAAATTATGTATATAGCATCTACTATTATCAAAATAAAAAGTCCTGTTGGCATAGTAGGTTAATTGTTGAGCTGCTAACACGAAGTCAATGGTTCAAACCTGCCAGCTGCTCACAGGAGAAAGATGAAGTTATATCATGTTGACACTCTGGGTAACCTGTGATTGATTGTGCCATTCTATGTTGTCCTATAGGACTGCTTTGTCAATGGATCTGATGCTATCATTAAAGTATTAAAGTACTGCGATAGTTTCCCAGGGAACTTATAAATATGAAGGAACTAATAGCATGCCTATATTCTTACTGCGTTGAAAAGTAAAATAAAAGCATGGAACATGTATTTATAAATAAATTTTCTTACTGCTATAAGTGATGCTGGGAAGACTTCTGGGAAGATGATGCCCCTGCAGAATCACCCACTTTGTGCTCCTGTTGTGAGACAAGAAAACCAAGAGGTGAGGAGGCTAACTTCAGGAAATCAGGCGCTAGACCTAGAATCCAGAATCCTAGGGTTCCTGGTTCAGACTTCGAAAGGTAGGCTTATTGTGCTGACTTGGCCAAAGAAGGTGGGTGTTCTGTTGTGACAGCATGGCCAATGAGCACACGTGGGATCAATTGAAGGACAGAGATAGAAATGGCTCACTGAAACCTGCCCTTGCTCTCTTGCTCTTGGATCTTCAGACCAGCTGACTGCCTTGTTCATCCTATGCCTCAATCTCCAAGCAACACTAACTGTGGGACACCTAATCAATGGACTGTGTTACTGTGAGTGGAGGTTCCTTCAAGCCCTGCTTTGCCACCCGCCTGGGATATACTTTTCTTGAGCTGGGGACTTTTGGACTCTGTTATCTGGTTGACTGTTGGTGACCTGCCTTGCTGTTTGCTACTTAAGACTCCAAGACTTTCCAGTCTACTAGCTGTCTCACACAAGTGAGTTACACCGAGTCATTTGTACTGCGTTATAGATTAGTTAAATGTTTATTTCTGATCTTATATATCCTTCCATATATAAATATATAAAGAGAATTACTGGTGTCCTGGTTTTGTTACTCTAGAGAACCCTAACAGACTTCTACTTCTGATTTTCACCCATGGAGTGCTCCAAAAGTGAAGTGCTTTAATTTCATTTCACCTAATTATGGGCTTTCCCCTTCCCCTACCAGGACAAGAGGGACAGTGTCCACACTGGCCCATCAACTCATAAGAGGGGTGTAATATCCCCCGAGAGACTGTTTCCTCAGAGTGGGTCACAATCCCATGCCCTACAGAGAGTCCAAGAACTTCCCTCATCTCTTCCCTCTCTGTGTGGCCTTCCATGGGTTTTGCCAGTCCCAGGATCAAAGGGATGGAGTCAGTCTCACTCCTCCCCTTTACCCTAGATCCAAGACCCATCGGTGCATTGTAATAGTCCAAGACAAACTGTCTCCTAAGAGTAAGCCATAGTCTCATACCCCATTGAGAGCTTGAACAATGTTCCAGGTACTTTTTCTCCCACTATCCCCACCCAGTGGTTCTTTCCTTCCCCCAGCAGGATCAGCGTGACAGAGACTCTCAGTCACATCCACTCTCTCATAGTTCCACAACCACCCTCAAGTAACTGATAGTAAGCAGTTGTGCAGAAATCCACAATAAAAGAGCCTTTCCCTGAAAAATATGCAGGGTCATTAAGTGACTCTGGTAAACCTAAGATACCCCTCAAATATGTTAACCACCAGAATGTCAAGACAGCATCCACCAACTCAAATACAGACACTCCCTTACTGTTTACTAAGTAGTATCACACTTAATATAATCCACTTCTCCAACTCATCAAAAATTACTATTCATTACAGGAATACTTGCTGCAGTTAATACCACCACTTAAATCTATTTTCTAGTACTTATATTACTCACACCCACCCGAATAACACTTTCTTTTCATCACTACACAATACAACTTCCAACATCTATCCATTCCTTCTCTATTCTAAAATACCAACACCTACCCCCATACCATCCAGAAGCCTAAGCAACACTTATAGACCAACACTTTGAGATGTAAACAACAATTTCTGCAGCTATCACACAAAACAATCAAGAGAATCAAACACCAGTATCTGAAGATAACCGGAAAGCAGTGGAATAAGCTGCTGAACAAGCTCTTGAATTGCCAGATAGAGAATAAAAGGAAAAGATGCTTAGAGCCTTAGAATAGATTAGGTGATCAATCCTGTTTACAGATGAAACAAAAAATGGAGAAACTGGAAACCTCACACTAAAAGGAAATTTAGGAGATGAGGAGAGAAATAATAGAAGTTAAAAGCAAGGTAAATGACTTGCAAAATAGAGGGAATTAAATGGAAAGCAAAGCCTGCAAATTGAAGACAGCTAAGCAGAATTCTGCAAATGAGAGAAACAAACAAAAAAGCAAAAGAATCTGAAGAAATCTTGAGAAAGATGTGGGTCAACATGAAGTGAAATAACATTTGAATCATTGGGGTATCTGAGCAGAAAAACAACTAAGTCTACAATTAAAATAGTAAGAGAATTCTTGGAATAAAGTTGGTCCAACATCACAAAGGAAGAAATTATAATCATTCAGGAAGCAGAAAGAACACAAGATAGATTAACAACCTCCGACCCCTCTAAAAAATCCATTAAGATATACATTAGTCAAAACATACACATTAAGGAAAAGAAGACAATCAAGAGAGTAGCTAGAGAGAAAAAGTCAGTCACAAATAAAAGTAAACAGAAAGGAAACATTCAGGCAACAAATTCTGAAAGATGAAAGACAACAACTGCAATCCAAGAGTCCTTTTTCCAGCAAAGCTCTTCTTCAAATTTGAAGGAGAAATAAAGGTCTTCTAAAATGAGGAAACATTTAGAAAATATGTTTAAAAAAATCCCAGCACTAAATAAAATACTATTCCACACTTTATGGATCGAAAACCAACAACCACAGCGCCACAGAACAACCACAGCATCTCAAAGATGGACCAACACAGAGAAAAACACCACCCAGTAACCAACACACTGAGAAGAGTACCCAAAATATTCAGATCAAGGAGAGAAACAAACCCAAGGAAGTCTCTTCACACACACACACACACACACACACACACACACACACACACTACACTATTAATGGTGGAGAAAGCAAAATAGCAAACACAAATAATATGAGATGAGTGTCTAAGATACAATTACATTTAGTCACACTGAATGTCAATTGACTGAATGAGCAGAAAGACACCGAGTAGCAGATTCGGTTAGATAGCAAGATCCATAAATTTTTTGCCTTCAAGAGGCATATCTCAAACTTACAAGAACAGATGGAGAATCAAAGGTTGGAAGAAATATACCCAAGTAACAGTAACAACAACAATGACAAAAGTGGGGAATAATATTAATCTCTGACAATATAGATCTCAAGGCAAAAAATATATCAAAAGAGAAGAATGGACATTATATAATACTGAAGGGATAAATAGATAAAGAACCCATAAACATAATAAACATGTATATGCCCCTTGGTGGACTTTTGGAATTCTTCAAATAGATCCTCAAGAAGATGAGAAGAGAAATAAATAGAAATAATAGAAATCAGTGATGGGAGTGGTAATACCAGGAGGGTGGAGGGATGGAGGAATAGAAAGGGAGAGCCAACTTCAGGGATCTACACGTAGCCTCCTCTCTGGGGCATGGACAACAGGGAAGTGAGTGTTGGGACACATTGTACAGTGTACAGGATGAAAAAATAATTTGTAAATTACTAAGGGTTCAAGGGGAAGGGGGGGAGGAAGGGTAATATAGAGAGCAGATAATGGGGGCCTGGAGGGAGGGAGAATATTTTGAGAGTGATGATGGCAATGGGTGTGTAAAAGTGGCCTGAATACAACTGATGTTGTTAGGATTGTGATGGGAGTTGTAGGGGCCCCCCAATAAAATGATTAATTTTTTTAAAAAGGCGGGGGAGGGAACGGGGAGGGTTTTTTTTAAAGGAGCTTGTATCAAGGGCTCAAGTGGAAAATATTGGGAAATGTATGTGGAAATATGAGTGCAAATGTGCTTGATACAAATGATGTACTGAATGTTGTAGTAGCTGTAAGAGCCCCCAATAAAACTTAAAAAAAATAATTCTATATAAAAAATATATATATTCTTTCTCAATTAAGACATGTATGGTTCTGAAAAGTAGGTCCCAGTATCAATGCTGACTTGAAATGATTAAAATTACAAATCACAAAAAAAAGAAATAATAGAAATCAATAATTCTATTAGGTGATTTTAATACACCACTCCCAAAGATAGATAGATCAACAGGTAAGAAGCTCAATAAATGTGTTAGTCCAGGTAGAGTAGAGAAACAAATTAATAAGAGAGTGTTTTATATAAAAGGTAAGTGTACATTAAGAAAGCATCCCAACCCAGTCCAATCCAGGCCCACAAGTCCATATATTTGATACCAATCTATAAAGTCCTCTTCAGATTCATGAAACACAAGAAATGACACCAAATACAGGAGGATCAATGGCCAGTGGGTAGAAAATCTTTGGATCCAGTGACATTGTAAGCATTTCAGTACTGACAGGGGTCTCTACATGCTTCTCCAGCTTCCAGGGCTGCATGTCTCTTCTCCTGAGCTATGTCACCCAAGGAGACAGGAGAGAGAGAGAAAGAGAGAGAGAGAGAGAGAGAGAGA
>PVJH01017272.1:0-48292 GCA_004026705.1 Nesogale talazaci | reverse complement strand
CAGATGCTGGAAGCGAGACTTGTGCTTTGGGTTCTTTCCCTGAGAGTGCCGAGGCCAGTGGCCTCTGGGAACCTCCTTGTCCTTCCCCAGGGGAGGTTCTTCTGGTAACATTGGCTGCTTTCTATGTCCGTCTCCTTCCTTGGAGGGAAAGCACTTGGACTTCTAACATGCCTGTTCTGCCAATGAGGCTTTGCCTCTAGTGTTTCTAGTAGACTCTCAGCCTTCCCCGTATGCCCAGATTTCCATGTGGTTGTAGCAGGTGTGCTGATAGTCAGGGGGCAAGTGCTCCCCATCATCAGGTATTATTTTGTATTCTTAGTTGGACAAGAGGACATTGCAATGCCACCTAAGATTGTGTGCTCTTCTGTTGAGATGACACGGAGACACACACACACACATGCTCCACCTTCCCACCACTGCGGTTGCTATTGATTCTCCGCTGGAACTAACCGTATGATTGACGGTCTTGAGGAAAGGAATTCCCAGCTCCGCCAGCTCTTGTACCCACCAGCAGATTAAGAGTTTGGGGGCAGCAGACCCTGCCCTCCCGAGCATTGGTGTCCTTGGCCTCTTCCTTCTTAAAGCACTAGAAGCTGTTTCTGAAAGAGTCTCTTTGGTGACTTAAAAGTGTGGAGAGCCTTCAAGGTGTGGCATGAAGAAATACAGGGACAGCAAAAGGGGTGAGCACCACCATCCCCATTTCTTCATTTTGCTGTTCTACCAAGGCCAGGAGCTTTCTCCCAGTGAACGTTTCCTTGGGATTTGGATGGCATGGAGAGAGTGGTGACTGAAAGAGTTTAGACACCGCCTTAGTTTACTAGGGCTGTCATAACTAAGGAACAGAAAATGGATAACTTTGGAGGGCTGACGTGTGCTGTCGGCAAGGCTAAACCTCAGTCCGAGAACTCTGGGAGAAATTTACTTTGTGTCTTTCCTTCTAGCATGGGCGACTCAGTCCTTGATAGCTCTTGGCTCCTTGATGCCCCTTCACAGGACCCCCTTTTACTCTGTGGTGTCTCCATCTGTCCCCCTCTCTTGAACGACACCGGTTACGTCGAATGAAGACCCACTCCACTCCAGCATGAACTCATGTTGACGGATAGCATCTTCAATGACCCTCTAACTGAGCTAGGCCAGGGTCAGCAGGTTTTAGGGCTAAGGCTTCATGGTATCTTTCTTTTGCAGGACACATCTCAATTCCAAAGACACAGTGTTCACTTGAAAGAAACTTTGGTACTTCTTCCTCATGGAAGAAATGAGGTCTTTGAAGCCGATACAGAAGATATGACACTAGTCAATGGGGGGGTGTCGGTAAGCTGGACCTTGGAGCCATCTCCGGGGGGGGGGGGGTCCTTCTCAAACCTTACGTCCTCTGTCTGACCCTGTTCTGTTCTTATTATGCCTTCTTGAAAAGCTCCCCTCCCTCCTGGCTTGCTTCTTCTAAACCTCCACCTCCATCATTACCATCCTCACTGAACTACTTACCAACTCCTTCTGCCTGACACAACCCACCACCGCTCACTCACTCCACCCACCACCACTCACTCAGTCCCTCCCTCCACCCACCACCACTCACTCACTCTACCCACCACTACAGCCACTACTGCTGCCACCGTCACTGATCCCACCCTCACCACGGATCAGTCAGCACCCCACCCCCGACCCACATCAAGTGGGAAGCCCTTTGACTCCAGGTTATTTCTCCCTTTCTCTTTCTGTTCCTAAGTGCTCACAAAATTACATATATGCAGGGGAGTTCCAAAATGTTGTGGAAAAAGAGTGAGATGATCATAGAATTCACCCCCCCCCCAAGCTTTCTGAAGCCGCCCCCCTAAGCCAGAAGAAAATGGACTCCACCCTGTTTTCTCAAGCCTTGGCCTGAGTTTGTGCCAGCAGGAATACAAGTCAACACACTTCTAATGCGAAGGGATTTCTTCTTCTTGGACTATTTTTTTTTTCCTTTTCTTTCTTGTGTGCTCCTGGCCACGGCACTTTCCCCCCTCTTTGGTTCCTGACTCCTTTGTGCAGTTGAGGGGGTGGGGTGGTATAGGAGAGGGTGGGAGCAGATAATGGTTGAGAGAAAGTTGAAGTCTTTGCAGGGTGCATTGTTCAGTTTGGGCCATCTAGGTAAAAATCAACCCAATTAAGGGCCCATTAGGCATTTTAATAGTGGCTCTGTTGTAGAAGTTGGGCAGGGAGTTGAACGGCGACCTGGAGGTCACGGCTTTGTGGTTGACTACAATTCTCCTGGGGGTTCCAGCCCGCGGGACATGCTGGAGTTTTAATCAATGAGTGAGGGTTTCATTTTAGGCTTTTTACTACTAAAGACTTTAAGTAATGAATCGAACACAATGCTTTCCCCCTTAAACACAAGAACTGCAAATTTAGAGTGAGTGAGCGAGGAGTGGGGGGTGGGGGTAGACTGTGTATTTATATTGAGCTCCATGTATACCAGGAATACTTGATTGGGGGCCATGCATACGTTGTTTGCCTCATACATCGAGGTAAACAAGTCACTGAGTGAACTCTGAACCAGAGGACTTTGAATTGGGACTCTTTCTCTCTGACTTTACCACCGCACTTGCAGACAGGATTATGTATGTTTGTGGCAAAGTTTGATCACTTCTCTGCCACCTCTCTGGGGGTGGCTTTACTCAGACAAGCCTCAAGAAACAGTCCTAAACTTCGGAGCCCCCATCCCAGCCCCCTTCTTGTCTGCATACCCCGAGGACAGCAGTACTGAGATGTTTCTGTAGGTGCGCATGTGTATTTACAAATGAACTTATTCTCTGACAGCCATTGAATGCTCTGGGGTTCCAAACCCCACCCTGCCACTGCTTTGATGTCAAGCCCAAAGCATACTCTTTGCTTCCGCCCAGGTTCTCCAACATGACAGCGGCAGCATGTTTTATGGGCAGCTGGATTGGGATGCCCCCGAGAGATGACATCCTCTGGGGCCCCAGGAGAGGGGGAGGGAGGGAGGTTAGCGATCAGGCTCCTGTTTGGACTAAGGTGCTGGGACAAGAGGCCCTGTGACTCCAGATGTGACATGGTTTTGATTCTGTTAACGGAAGCGGCGATACTGTTACTGTCGGGCACCTCTGTTTGCTCCCTCCCTCCCTTCTTCCTTCCCTCCCCCCTCCCCCTATCTTCATCTATGCCCCCCGCCTCCCTGGCCTCTTCTTCTCTGGATAGGAAAGAAAAATAGCCAAGCAAAATAAAATAAAATAAAAAGGATGGAGTGGAGGAAATGTTCTGGAGACTTGGTCAATCTTAGGCTGAAGGGCCAACAGGGGGTTGTTGGGGATGGGACTGGGACCAGGAAACAGACTGTCAGAAGAGAAGCTGGAATTGTGGAGGGCCAGGCAGGAGGGGGGTGAGGGAGGGCAGAGTGGAGGTGCGGCTGTGTGCATAGGCGTGTGAGGTGCACTTTAGCTATTAGAAGGGGTGGATTATGTGCCATCAGAGAGGCCCCAGGGTCTCAGAGGCTCCCAGGGGTCCTGGTGACGCAGTGGGTTGAGTATTTGACAGCGCCTCCAAAGGTTGGCAGTTCAGATCTACCAGATGTGCCGCAGGGCGAGGTCCACCAAGAAGGAGTTCCTTCCATACAGCCTGGAAAACCCTGGGGGGACATTCTAGTCTGTCCTGTGTATGGCTATGAATGGGCTTGGTGCAGTGGGGTGGGGCTGATTTGGGGTAGGGTTCTCTGTCCCACTGTGTGTGACCAGAGCCTGCTGGACTTGCAAACTTTGTGCTGACTCAGTCACCCGCCCACCTGTGAGGATGGCCTCCTCTGGCAGGCGGGAGAGAGAAGCCTGGCCCAGCGGCCCCCTTTGCCCTCCTGGTGGCCCTTGCCAGCTCTGTGGGAGGTGGGCAAATGCGTACCTGGGGGTCCGTTCACATCTGCTTCTATTTTTTCCCCCTTTCTTACCGGCCAGGTGGAAAACTTAATACATTGTATGAAAACCATGTAAGCATGAGCGTTAAAGAACATTAAATAAGTTACACAAGCATGCCTGCCTACCTGTTAACGCTTTTAGCCCGCAGTGCACGTGGGTTCTTCTGCAGTACCTGCCCACACGGGCTGGGATAGTTCTAGAGCCCCGCCCTGGAGAAGGCGCTGCCAGGCCCGCACTGTCGCCAGGTGCCAACGCACAGTGGCGATGCCCTAAGTACCCTGTGGGAAACGGTGTTTTTTTTTGTTTGTTTGTTTTCTGGCCCCAGTTGCCAGTTCACGGCATTAAAGAACGGTCCTGAGTCCTTCAGCCAGCTTTCTTTTTCCCCAAATAAGGCAAGCTCTAATGAGGTGACCAAGGGCCTGGGAAAATGTCCCGCGCCCTCGCAGCGAGGATTCTTCCCTGCTCGGGCCTGGCCAGCAGATTTCCAGCAGAAGGACTAGCATCTGCTCCAGTGGTTCTCCATCTTCCCCATGCTGCTACCCTTTCATCCAGTGCCTCAGGTGATGGTGATCCCCCACCCCACACCCCGGCGACTCCTGTGAAAGGGTTGTTTGTTCAACCTCCCCCCGCCCCCCCCGGGGTTGCGACCCACAGGTTGAGAACCACTGGCCTAGCCGGCCCGGGCCAGGTGGTAGGTGCACAATGGAGATGGTGTGGCCATCCTGGCTGTTAATAAAAGTGCTGCTTGTGCCCTGCAGACATCCAGGGGCCAGAAGGCTTTGCATAAAGGGTGGCAAGAGGGATCCATTCTGCAGCTTCATCCCGGTCTCTCAGCGGGCACTCTAGCTCCCTGCTCAGTTGCTGGGTCTGGACCCCCGGGCTGGGCAGGGTGATTGGTGGGGCCTCCCCGAGCACCCCTTTCCAGCTCAGCCACTGGAGGTGGGCCCAGCACCCCTTTGCAATAGGCCTCCTCTTGGTTGTGGCTGTTGTTGGGGGTGGGGGGGTGTAGAGTGGGTGACCTGTCACCAGGGAGAACTGACCCACAGGATGGTCGGAGCCGCTCTCTTGACGGGAGGCGGTCCACAGGTCTGTCTCATTGCGCACGGTCCCTTGGTGGGCTCAAAGCACCAGCCTTTCCATTAGCAGCCAAGCACTGACAAGTAGGAAGTGTTCTATCTAGGAGGTCTTTGGAAATGGAGAAGTCGAGGGCAGAGATGGAAGGCCATTCACGGATCTTTGTGTGTCACTGGAGATGGCTTCCCAGATTCTCACGGGACCAAAGGGGGATGGGCACACATGTTTTTACCTTCACAGCGCCACTTGAGGGTCTTGTTCCTTTGTGCCGCCCACCACCCCCAAACTCCGGAAACCCATTCCAGTGCCCTCAAGTCAATCCGGACTTATGGCAACCCTATGGGGCAGGGTAGAACTGCCCTGGCATGATTCTACTTTTTACAAAAGTAGAAGCCCCTACATGCATCTTTTGGAGTGCCTGGTGGTTTCAAACTCGGGACCTCATGCTTAGCAGCCCAGTGCATAATCCCTTTACCCCTAGAACACCTCAACCCCATCAGACCAGGATCTCCCCATGACCCCCGGCATGCAGAGTAGAACTGCCCCTTGAGCTTCAAAAGCTGTTGACCTTTTAGAAGTAGGCCACTGGGTTTGGCCCCCAAGCTGCTTGGGGTTCAAGTTGCCCACCTTTCGGCCTCTTAGTCAAGTGCTTATCAGGGGTGTCTTGCAATTTGGGGATCAAAACCAAGTCACCCCAGTTGAGGCGATTCTGACTCATGGCGACCTTCTCCAGGGATTCTCAGACAGTAAGGTCTTTATGGGTCTCGTCAGCCTCAGCTTTCACCCTGCTGGGCCTTGTGTCATCTTGTATTAATGGTTTCATAGGGAGCTTCCCTCTCTCCCATCTGCAAGGAGTGGGGAGGGTGGGCAGGGGGTCCATGGCTTTGGAAGGGAACAGAGCCAGGTGGCTTGGCGGCAAAGAGCCCTGGACTCCGGATGCTCACCCTGACTTGATGGTCTCTTGTCTTCTTGTCATCTTGGGGAAACGAAGGAGGGTGACCCGCTGACGGGTCCTACGCTGTAAAGAAAGTGAGATGAGGGGGCCAGGCCAGGTGCATGTTGTGCGGCCTGAGAGTCCCTTACAATTTGTGTTGTTTGCGTTGGGGAATGCTGTTGTTGGGTCCATCAAGTTGACTCTGTGTGAGAGAGGGGAACCTCCCTGCACTGTCTCTTTGGTGCTGACAATTTATGGAAGCAAATCATTAGGCCTTTGTTCCTCAGAGCCTCTGGCTGGACTCGAACACCCATCTTCAGACTGGCAGACAAGTGCTGCCCTTTTGCTTCTTTTGCAGGCATGGTCATCTAGGAGGGTGTCAGTGATTTGATTTGTAACAGTGTGTGAAGGCAAGAAGCAGTTAGAAAACCCCGTGATTTAAGGGGCAAGAGGAGTAACTCACCTCGTTTTCTTGATTCTGGAACACCACAGGCTGTAAGGCCTTTAATTTAGCCATCAGGGAGACAGGAAACGTTACTATGTTACACCTAGCCTTGTGTCCACAGTAAATGCCATGGTACATGCCAACATTTCAGTAATGCAAAGCTTGCCAAGACAAAGTGTGTCTTGATGAAGGTGATCTTCCTGAGTGCACACAGCCTCTGAGCAAAAGGTGTGCTTCTTGGGTTCCAGGGGTGCGCAGAGATGCAGTTTGAGATGCTTCCAGAACCCACTCTTGATCCTCCGTGGGTGTAGCATGGGTCTTGGCTTCTGGTCCAATCAAGCCTCATGACTTGACTGACATCTCCTGTTTGAGCCCAGCACTCGCAGACCAATTTTGTAGGATTCTATTAGTGAGGATTCTGCAGTTCTGAGTTCTCTATCTCTTTTTTCTTTCCTTCCTTGGGGGTGGTGGGACATTATTGCTGGTATTGATAGATGATGAGGCTGGGTGGCTGCAGAAATCTCGATTGTCCATACCCGCACTTTCATCAGGAATATGCCTGCATTCTAACCTCTCCTCAGCCCATCTCCCATCCAGGGTGAGAGAGGGCGTAGGGGTGGGGAGGAGCTGGGCTGAAGCATGAATGGGAACAATGAATACAGAGGCTTCATCAGAAGACGATATTGGAGCATTTAATGTACTGCCGGTCTTGTGTATTCTACGGGGAAGAATAGGCACTGCATTAACATTACTCTAAGTGTGATGCATTTGAACATGCAGTTGAAGAACAGCCCCAAAGTATATGCATTTCTGCTGTGAGCGGTTTTGAATAAATCAACATAATAGCCTATGGTTATTAACATACGATGTAGGTCGGACAATGATATATACTGGGGGGACCTTGAAGCAAATCCACCCGTTAAGAGCCTTTCGGATGGGCTCCAGGAGGGCTGGGGTTCTGGGCAGGAAGGTTGTCACACAAAGGAACGAAGTACAGACCCTTGGCAGAAAGGGTTTCTGGGAATACTCAGCCCTAAGTCAATTTTCAAATGCTCGGGCTGCAGCACGGAATTGACGAATATCAGATTAATTAGATCTGGACTTCCAAATGTGGGTCAGTTTGGGTTGGAAATGATTTTATTATCCACAAACCTCTTGTGCCTCCTCTCAGTCCCTGAGCTACTCAGCCCTCATCTTTCTCTGTTGCCAAGGCTCTCTTGTTAAGCTTCTGAAAAACAGAACATTAGATTCTATTAGATTCCTTGAGAAATCGTGCTAGGTTTTTGATAGAATTACGTGTTCAAAGTCCCCCAGTCTTCCAATGTTCTGGAAGTAAGATTCCAGAACTGACAGGGATGAGTTCTGGGTTGAGACCTGAGCCTGTCGGAAACTTGAGTGGAATCTTCTGCAGGTTTTAGATGATTTTTTTTTTTTTTGCAGGGGTGGGGGGTGGGGGTGAGAGCCCTAGTAACTCAGAATCTTCAGGAGTCACTGATTTTATGTCTTCTGAAGAGCACAAGGGCGGAGAGAGCCTCATAATCTCAGGGAAGAAGACTTACCCCTCCATTCTTCTCCTTTTAAACTCTGGATGCCCTTTAAGGACTTCTTTAACTGGGTACACATCTTCCTCCACAGCATTTAATAATAACTTTATGGACTTCAGTTAAAGTCTCCGAGGCGTACATACAGTTATTTATTTATGTTTGACGATTAAGTGCCTTATTAACTTCACCGGGAGATGCAGTCTTGGGAGAGCATTTGCTCCATGTGAAAATAGAACATGGCTCGTGTGATTTAACTCCTTAACTCCCCGTGCCGGCCACGGTGCCCTGAGGGGACCCCATGCAGCCCTTTTCCTATAGAAAGGACTTGTGGCCTTCCTCCTCTGTGTGCTTACGCTCCTGTTGTGCCACCAGTGACCCCCACCTAGGGATGGGGTTGGCCTGAAGGTTGGCCCACCTGACCGGTGATTACCCAGAAGGCCTGGTGAGTGACCCAGGGTGCTGGGAACCGGCACGGGAGGTGACTGTTCCCAAACCCATGCTGACTCAAGGTGACCCTGAAGGGTAGAAGTACTCCGTGTATTTCCAAGGCCAGCATTTTATGGGCAGACATAGGCTCTCATCTGTCTCCCACGGAGTGGCCGGGGGCCTTGCTGTTAGCAGCCCGACTCCTTAAATCCTTGTAGAGTCACTTAATGTTCCTCTGCATGCACTTCACCTCTGTAGAGTGTACAGTGGGATTGTTTTCTCGTGTGTTCACAGAATTGGGCAACCATCGTGATGGCCAGTTTCAGAATATGTTTGCCATTACCACCAGTCCTGAAACCCACATGCCCTTATTTTGCCCCTTGCCGAGTTGGTTGCCTATCTCCAGAGATGGGCTTGACCCGAATATTTTCTTTTAGGGGGCTTCATTGCCCTCTGGTGGGAGTAGGAGGCCCAGTCTTGCTCCTGGAGAGCTGCTGCTGGATTTGAACCACCAACCCAACGGACTGTAGTCTGGCACACAACCACTACGCCATCAGTGCTTAGCCCTTTGACCTAGATATTTTATGTGAGTGGAATCCTTCCACACTGGTCTTTTGTGATTGGCTTCTAGCACAGGGACCGGGTCATCAGTATTTTATCGTGCGGCGACACCCTCAACAAAAATGTGGCTGCCTTCACCAGTTTTGATCAGTGGCACAGAGCGAATTCACCACCGCTGCTTTCTGTCTTCAAGTGAAAGAGATACTGCGTCGGTTTGCCGAGACTTCCCATCCCTCCCTGCCCCACACTGCTGGGACGACTCAGAAAGACCCTGTACGGCACAGTCGAACTGCCCCAGTGGCTTTCCAAGACGGTAAACTCTTTACGGAAGTAGAAGGCCCCGTCTTCCTCTGAGGAGCGACTGGTGGATTCGAATTGCTGTCTTTGCAGTTAGTAGCCCAACGTATAATCATAGGAGAAGACTCTCCTCAAGGCGAGGTGGCTTGGTGGCGTGTTTAGAGCGTGGGGGTTGCTGCCGTTTCTGCTCATCCTTGTTTTGTGGCACTCAAAGGAGCAACGTCTTCCGGTGTACGGGACACCAAGGAGGTCGGCTTTGGCCTCGGTCTGAGGCCATTTCCAGTATTTGGAGGAAAAGAAAGGTCCTGATCAATTGTCACTCCGACAGCGAACTGGTGGTCTGACCCCAACACAAAAGCGCCTGGGAAGACCTTCAGACATGAAGCCCGGAGGAGAGCATCACTCTCCTGGGATGGAAGTCGACCCCCAGGGCCTGCACGCGGTATATGCTTAATTCCCAACCAAGAGGTTGGTGCTTCAGGCCCACCTAGCGGCAACGTGGTAGGGAGAAGGCCCGGCAGCCTTCTATCTTCATGAGGACCATGGCCAAGAAGACCCCGTGGAACTCTGCTCTGACACACGGAGCAGGGATTGGCCTGACAGCAGTTTCAGGGAAAGCGTGGAGAGTCCCGGGTGCCTATAGGTTCCCCGCCGTGGGGGTGTCAGGTGGTGTGTGGTGAACCTGGGCTCTCAGCGAGAGCAATAATGCTGTTGACGTGTGTCCCCTCCCATGGGGACGCTGGCAGCCTGGCGGGCACCAGCCGAGTCTCTGCTCTTCGGACACAGCTGGGACCCTGACTGCAGGGCCAGGTGCCCAGGCTCTTTCCGCTGGCCTTCCACAGACAAAGGACCATTTGCTGATGCCCTCGATGAACGTGAACTCCGAAAGCCGAGGAATAGGTGGCCCGGGGAATCAGAGGAAATATTTACCTCTTCCCTTTGGAGCTCCTTCCTGCACCCCTTCTCATTCCACCAGCTCTCCCACCTGCCAGCCATGGCTGTGAGGCACCTGGCCAGATGGCGGGGCCCCTCGGCCAGCCTCCCATTCTGTGACCTGGACGGCTCCAGGCGGCAGGGGTTGGCAGCAGCCCTTGGCACCAATGCCCTGAAAAACAAGCCACACCCCAAGAGGGATGGCACATGATTGCATGGCACCTCTTGGAGGGACTGGGGTCTCACACAGGGCCGGGGGTTGCCCACCTCGTGTCCAGTGCTACTGTGGACTCTTGTCATGGCTGATGAGCTGGCCCTGGCTGGTCAGCACTGGAGCACTTTGCAGATCCTTGGGTGGATCAGCGAGGGGGTTGAGGTCACCACCTCCCCTCCCTAAGCACAGCCATCATTCTGTGCCCTCTCAGACTCTGCTACTCGCCTTCGTCAGAACATCCTGGATTTGTGGACAAAACGTGCTGAAGTGTGTCATTTTGTACACGGAACTCTTGCTTTAAGATCAGAGACAACAGTAATGCTGTTTTGCCAAGTCACCGCCACTCACCTTTCCTCCACTCCCCAAAGGGAACAAGTAGCATGCCTGGGGTTACACTAGAATAGTAGGTTTTGAAAGCTGGGTGGTTTTAAGGAGGCCTGGTGGCGCAGTGTTATGCATTGGACTGCTTAGCCACAAGATCAGCAGTTTGAAGCCACCAGCCGGGCCTCAGGAGGAAGAGGAAGCTTTGGCCTTCCATAGTTCACTAGTCTTGGAAACCCACACGGGCAGTTCTAGATAGTCACTGTGGGTTAGCATTGGGTCGGTGACGATGAATTTGGTTCTTAGGTAACAGGAAAGAAGCGCCAGGGGCTGAGTGTGGGGGTAAGTGGTGGGTTGCTAGCCAAAAAGGTTGGCGGTTTGAACCCAGCAGCCACTCCTTGGGAGAAAGATGAGGCTTTCCACTTCTCCAAGGATTTATGCCCTCTGAAGCCATAGGGCTCTTAGGCTGGATGGCAGTGAGGTTCCGCTGTTGTTTAAACACAGCTAAAGGGGTTGTAATGGCCGTGGCTAGAGTCCTTCGGTCAAGCACTTGACCTCAGTTGGAAGCCACTTCTGGCCTCCAGGGGAGGAAGCGCTGAGAAAGACAGCAGCCTAGATCCTGCTGCCCTCCGGGAGGCATGTCGGGGGCCGTGCAATTGACACCCTTTGCACCACAGAACGGAGCATGGCCCGATCCTGGGCTGTCCTCGAGATTGTGCCGAGGAGCCCCTTGATGCAGCCACCGCGTCTGTCCGTGGCCTCGAGGGCCCTCTGTTTTGCTACTGTTCTTCAGCAAGTGTGATGGCCTTTCCCAAGGCCTGGCCTTGGCCTCTCCGACTCACGTGCCCCAAGTACTATTGAATGGAAATCAACTAGACATCAGTTACGGACACCAAACATCTTTGAGCACATACCACGTCTCAGTTGTTCTGATCTCTGCTGCATCATGCAGCTATAGATCCAGCGGTTCTCAACCTGTGGGTCGCGACCCATTACGGGGTGTGTGTGTGTGTGTGTGTGTGTGTGTGTGTGTGTGTGTGTGTGTGTTAAACCACCCTTTCACAGGGGTCTTCTGATTCAGAACAGTAGCAAAATGACTGAGGAAGTAGCGATGGAAATAATGTTATGGTTGGGCGAATTACCACAACATGAGGCACTCTAGGAAAGGGCCACGGCATCAGGAGGCTGACAGCCACCGCTGTAGATTACTCTAACAGCCCCGAGGGCGCTGAGGAGTAGGCACTGGACCACTCGTCACAAGGTTGGCAGTTCAGAGCCACCAAGCCACTCTGCTGGAGAAAGATGAGGCTGTCTGGGCTTGTCAGGAACCTTCTCAGAGGGTCGCTGTGAGTCCAAGCGGACTCGAAGGCGGTGTGGTTTGGTTTGGGCTCGTTGAGGAGCGTTGTAGTGCACAGGGGCTCTTAGCACTTTCCACGTCACTCAGGGGCTGCCGGGACAGTTACTGACTTCCTGTATCGAAATCCTGGACTCTGCCCTGGTGGAGGGAGCCTGGATTGTAAGGCTTTGAGTCCTGCTCCTGCCGCTGTGATCTGCGTACCTTTTCAAGAGCCCACCAGTCCAGGTGAAAGGGAAATTCTCAGACCATTGGATGCGGTGTGTGGGAAACACTTCCCAGTGTCTGGAGATATTTTGGTTAGGCAGGGGGTGCTGCTGTCATCTAGTGGGGGAAGGTTAGAGATGCTGCCTACCAAGCATGTGACACGGGGGGAGTATGTGACATGGTGTGCCGGGGGACACAGCCCACCTCTATTAAGAACTCCCCGAGTTCCTAATTTCCCCGGCACTGGGCCAGAGAAACCCTATGTTCACTTTCCTGTGGTTTACCCAGCTTCCCTCCCTGCTTCCTTCCAGAAACTCAGGAAGATAAGACTATGAGAACAGAGTCTACTTACACATGGAAGGCCCCGCGACCTGTGGTGGCCTTTCTCTCCCCCTCCACCCCCCGCCGACGGCACTTCATTGGCGTAAACGTACGTCAGTGGTTTCCTAGGATGTGCTCTCTCCTTTCATTGCACAGACATGGTGATGTAGGTGCGTGCAGCTTCTCATGCTGCAGACAGGTCTGTGCTGAGGTGGCGGTGCCTTGTGTGCACTTCCTGTGCTGCGTCCCAGCAGGGTCCGAGGTTTTTCCTTCATTGACCAGAGGATGTGAAGCCCGGGCTGATATTTTCTAGGTGTCTGGTTCTCCACTCAGCCAGAGGCAACTTTTTGTTTAAAGTAAGTGAAAAGAAAACAGCCAACCACATTCCCTGCTGTGCTGTGTGCAGGGTGAGCAGGTGTCTTTTTTTGTGCCTGGGTGAGCAGGTGTCTTTTTTTGTGCCTGGGTGAGCAGGTGTCTTTTTTTGTGCACATGTGTCTTTTTGTGCACAGGTGTCTTTTTTTGTGCACATGTGAGTGTACAGGTGTAAGTGTTGGCATTGGCACGTGTGCCCATGTATGTGTGCGGGTGTAGGTGTCCGTGTGTGTGTTCATGTATGTGTGCAGGTGTCAGTATGTGTGTGCATGCGTGTGCAGGTGTCGGTGAGAGTGCAGGTGTAGGTGTTGGCATGGGCATGTGTGCCCGTGTATGTGTGGGTGCAGGTGCAGGTGTTGGTGTGTGCACATGTGTGTGTGCAGGTGTCAGTGTGTGTACATGCATGTGCAAGTGTAGGTATCGGTGTGTGCGTACACGTGAGTGTGCAGGTATAGGTGTTGGTGTATGTGCACATGTATGTGTACAGATGTCGGTGTGTGCACATGTGTGTAAGTTAGGTATTGGCATGAGTGCACATGTGTGTGTGCAGCTGTAGGTATTGGCATAGGTGCACGTGTATGTGTGTGGGTGTAGGTGTTGGCATAGGTGCACATGTGTGTGCGTGGGTGTAGGTGTTGGCAGAGGTGCACGTGTGTGTGCGGGTGCAGGGGTTGGCATAGGTGCACATGTGTGTGCGCAGGTGTAGGGGTTGGTGTGTGTACATGTGTGTGTACTTGTGGTATAGTCCCGTATCCATGTTCTGTGTGCCCATGTCGCGTCTCGCAAGCACCCATCCCGCGTTTGCCTGGTTCCTCCCTGACATTGCCGGGGAAGTCAATGCAAGGTGTAAATTAAGACAAGCAAGTGTTCGTGGCTCTCGCGTTAACCTTCCGTCGTATTAAATGGCTTCATTGAAGGGGCTGTCAGAGCTCTTGAAAACTTGGGAAAACCCCCTACAAGCTGTGCCATTAGTTGCCACCAGGAGCCCAAGATATTTGATGTGAAAATTATATGGACACAGCTAATTGGGTGCATTTTCATCCCCACTAGATTGTATCTCCCAAGCTGGCTCTTCCCCCCTCCCTGCAGGTTTTTAAAACAATTATTATTATTATTATTATTAAGTTAAAAGGTTTCATCTGACTTTTGTGCCTTGGAGGATGGCGCTCTGGAGGTCCACATGTCTGGTGTCCGTGTGTCCCTGTGGAAGCATCTAGGGCCCAGCCACGCCCACTGCCGTCACATCTGGTGATCTCTCCCTCTCTGGTTTGGGGATGTGAGGGCCTGTGACCAGGCCACCCCGTTCCTCCTAATTGACACTCCGCCGGGCCTGCAGAAGCCAGGCCAGCTGGTGGAAAGGAAACGGAAGTTCTCTGGACCTCTCCTTCCTGTGAAGTGAGACACGTGAGTCCAGTCCTGCCTGTTGCCCTGAGCTGTGTGTTCCTTTCAAATACAGTGGGCTTGGATTCTAGTAGAGCCCTCGGAGACAGTGAGGAGGGAAGCGACAGGACAGTTTAAATTCAGAATGCATCTTACTTAGTCGATTCACTTTCTGGGCGCGTCACCTGCTCATGTTGTACAATTCACTGACTTTTTTTTGTGGGGGGGGAGAGAGGGTAAGGAGGTGTGTTCACAGAGTTGTACAGCCGTCACCACCATCAATTTTAGAATATTTTCATCGCCCAGAAAATATACCCAGTGCCTATTATGAGCAACCAGTCCCCATTTTCTTCCAGCCCCGGCCAGTCACCCCCTCGTTTTCTTCCTGTCTTTCTGGACTTACCTAGTCTGAACACTCCATGTCAATGGAACCTGAGGCGGGTGGCCTTTCTCTCTGGCTGCTGCCCCTTGAGCTTGTAGGTGCCTCTGAGTTGGCTCCATACGGACAAAAGAGTGGCGTGCTGCCCCATCGCCCCATCCTCACAGTTGTTCTGAGCCAGTCCGTCGTTGCCGTCGTCGCTATGTCAGTGTGTATTGTGGAGAACCTTCCTCTCCGTTGCTGCCCAGCCGCTCTCCCAAGCACAATGCTGTTCTCCAGGGTCTAGTCTGTCTTGCTGGTGTCCAAAGTATGCGCGATGAAGTCTCGCTGTCACCGCCTTTGCAGGCCGGTCTGGCTATACTTCTTCCACGACAAGTGTGTTCATTCTCTTGGCAGCCCATCGGTCATGTCCTGATCTCGGCCTGCAGCATGTGCACGTGGATGGACCACATGTGTGGACTCATCTCGGGTCTCCCTGATGCAGTGTCCAAATGAGGTGATCAAAAGGACTGTGGCTTGGGTCAGGTGCCCCTTGGTCCCCATAGTCGCATTCCTGCTTTTCAGCATGTGAACGAGGTCCTGTGCGGCAGGAGTATGTACCTCATGAGATGCTCATGCCATCTCTCTGTGATTCCACGGGCATGGATCGTAGATCCAAGCAAGGCGAACTCTTTGTCATGATGCGCTTCCTGGTTTCATCATGGTTTTCTTTCCAGGGATGCGTGGTATTCCTTATCCATTCTTCTCCTGGTAGACATTCGGACGTTCTGCTATTGTGAATAATACTGCCACGTGTGTCTATATATCCTGTATAGCCGAGCTATGATTACCATGATGCTTTGTAAGACTTGTCCTGGTTGAAGGACGCAGCAACACCTTATTCTGGTCTCTGTTGCCGAACATTGTTCTCTGGTCTGATGGCCTGCATTTGTGTATCCGTTACTGTATATGTAGGTAGAGCATATTTTGTTATCCATCAATTGTTAATGATAAACTTTAGAATTTAAGGATGATTACTTAAAGATTACTTAAGGATGTTTTAAGACACACACCCCCAATTTTTTTTTTGCTTTAGTGGTTTACATAAAGTCAGCAGTTCAAACCCACTGGCCACTACTGAGGTAAGGGGGAGGCAGAGATGATGAGATCTGCGCTCATAAATATCTGTAGCCTCAGAAACCCAAAGGGAGCAGTTCTAAACTGTAATCAACTCAACGGCAGTTGAGCCTCCAAACTTTTCCAAAATCTCCAAACTTTTCAAAATCTTTTACTTTCAGAACTCCCTCTTATTGGAAGTTAGATATTCTTGTGCTCTGTATGGCTAGTGGTGGGCGAAGATTTCTGAGCCCACTTAGTTTGAAAATCACATGCCTGGCCAGACTGGATGTAGAACCGGAGTTCAGATAACAAGAACTTGGGGCTTCATGATCTCTTGGAAACCTCAGATTTTCACATTGTGAAAACAAAGGACCAGTGCTGTTAACTCTTTCTCTTGGTGGCCAAGGAGGAAAGTAAAGGCCTCTGTGTCTCAAGCCTGGCCCGCTGGCTTTATTTTCTCCTGAAGTTAACCCTTCGGCAGCATCCAGGTCATGGTCTGATACAGTGGTTTCCAGCTTGTGGAGTCATTGTATGTTGTCGGTTGTAGTTGACTGGTTACTGCTAGGGCTGCTTGTCCATGTTTCAGGGGCCATCAGTGGCCCCATGGTAGAAGTCTCACCTTGTGTGTGGAGGCCTGGCTTTCCCTTCCTGGGCAGAGAGTCCCGAGGGCAGCCACCACCCACCTATCTGTCCATGGAGCCCTGAGTGTTGCTGTGCTTCTGAACAAGTTCCCGCCAGACTTCCCGTCCAAGGGTGACTAGGAAGAAAGGCCTGGCGAACTCCTTCTGAACACCAGCAGTCAAGACTCTAGGGCTCGCTCACCATGTGTTTATCGCTTAGAAACAGAACTGTTGCCATAATACAGACTCGCCCCACTGCTTGAACCCCAGAAAATGTCATGGAAGGCCCTGTGTCTCCCCAGGGTGGACCCTGTCTGTGCCACCTGCTTCATAACCAGTTTTAGTTACCCTCCTCCCGGCAGGGCTGTTTGTGGAATACTTCCCCATGCACTTTGCTGAGCTTAGCATTTGTTGTTGGGGATGAAGGATTCAGGTATGCGGAATATATTATAGAAGCACTTCTCAACCTGTGGGCCGTGACCCCTTTGAAGGTTGGGTGACCCTTTCACAGGGGTCACCCGATTCATCACAGTAGCAAGATGACGTAGCAACGAAACAATGTTACGGTTGTGATCACCACAACACGAGGGTCTGTATTCAAGGGTGGTAGCATGGGGAAGGCTGACAGCCCCACTATATTAGAGGTAATCACTGCAGAAGGACGTGAAGGTCAACAATGTAGACTGACCTCAACAACCAAACTCACTGCAGTCGAGTCAGTACCGTCTCTGAGCCGCTCAAGAGGACAGCCCCTGCGACTTCCTGACAGGGTGAACTCTGCAGTCTTGACTTTTCCCCCCAGGGCAGCCAAAGGTCTTAAACTACGGACCTTGTGATTAGCCACTGATTGAGGACCCACCATGGCACAGGGATTCCTGGATAAAGTGCATGGATTCAGGGCTGCACCAGTGGGCTCCCAGCCAGCAGTCACTGGTGAGGTGGGCACGGACCTCACCACGTCCTTGCCTGCCAGCTGTGTGTTTGTGGGTTTGCAGAGTCATCACTACCTCCAGGGCACTGGCAAGAGGGTTGTACTTTCAGAAGTAGAGCCCCTCCCCTCAACAGTCCCTTAAGAGAACCCCAAAAGCTAGACATGACCTCAGAGCCTCTACACATGGGGCTGTGGGCGTGAGTGTTCAGGTCCTCCCCCTTCACACTCTCTCTCCCCCACCCCCCCCACTCTCTTTGGCGACAAGGCCCATTCACTTGCTCTAGTGGGAAGGAATGGAGTGAGATGGCATTCACCCGGCGGCAGTCCTCCTGTGTGGACTCTCTGTTGCCGCCTTTGCACACGAATGCATGCATTCATGCACGGGCGCATGCTCATGTGCACATACACACAGTGTGGTAGTTCCATAATCTGTTGTCCATTGGAGACTTAAGAGTGAAGGGGTGGAGTGTGATGACCTCCTTGGGAGGCACTAAGGAGATAAGTAACTTGCTGGAGGTGGGACGCACGCTTCCTTCCTGGGAGACATTGCAGCTAACAAGGCACAGGGAGCTACACTAGGGACCTGAGCTGGAGGAGTGGAGTGCTGAGATGCTTCTACCGCCTCTGGGTCCACAGGACTTTCCACCCACTGGCCTGTGATCGTCCTGCATTCGGCGTCATTGTATGTGTTGCCTGGGTCTGAGGAGGTATTTATAGATTAGTATCGGACATAGGGGTTGATATTGGACTGAAGGACTTGTTCTTGGGCTGGGATGTTTTCTTAATATCCAATTCTCTTGTATATCAAGCTCTTTCTTTTTTAAAAAAAATTATTGGGGGCTCATACATCATTTTTCACAATGCATAGATGCATATATTGTGCCACGCATCGTCATTGCTCTGCAAACATCCACTTTTCCACTTGAGCCCTTGACATCAGCTTCTCATCCTTTCCCCTCCATCCGTGCTCCCCACTCTCCTACCAACCCTCAATACTTTATAAATTATTATTGTTTTATCATAGCTTACACTGCTCGATGTCTCCCCTTGCCCACTCTTCCAATGTCTGTCCTCCCGGGAGGAGGTTATGTGTAGATCCTTGTAGGTGGCTCCCCCTCTTTACCCACCTTCCCTCCACCCATCCAGTAGCTCCACTCTTATTACTGGACCCAAGGGGTTCATCTGTCCTGGCTTCCCCGTATTTCCACTTCCCATCTCTACCAGTGTACCTTCTCCAGTCCAGCTGGATTCGTAAGGTAGAATTGGGACCATGATAGTTGGGGGGAGGAAGCCTTCAGGAACAAGAGGAAAGTTATATGCTTCTTCACCCCCTCACTGCACCTTGGCTGGCCTGTCTCCTCCCCATGACTCCCCTGTAAGGGGGTGACCAATTACCACAAGGAGGCCTTGGGTCCTCACTCTGCTCTCCCCTTCATCGTAGTGATGTGATTCTTGTTCTTTCTTAGACACATCTCAGTGTCCACGAATTTGTTTCTCTAGTCTACCTGGACACTCTCTCTCTCTCTCTCTCTCTCTCTCTCTCTCTCTCTCTCTCACACACACACACACACACACACACACACACACACACACACACTAGGTATCCACTCTCTCCACCTCACCCCCGAGTTTCTCTCCAGCCCTCACTGTGGTCTGGTACAGGCCAGGATCTGCAGGGCTGTCTCAGACACAGTGTGTCTCAGGGCCCAGTGTTGCTTTTCCAGAGGTCTGATTAACATTAGCTGAATTGGAACCAGGGGTGTCAGTGATAGCAGCTGGCAAGTGTACCCCCAAATTCTACTACCCCCCATTCTGAAAAAGATGATGTCAATATTGGCCCCGTTGGGGCAGTCCATTAGACTTAACTATTTATATTCTTCCAATGTGATTTCTTCCTTTCATAAGATCTCCAGAGAACTTAAAAAAACAACCAGAAAAAAAGCGCTCTCCATTTAACATATTTCCGTGCAGCTGAGTTTGTGTCTGTAGTACATCTTAGCCCAAATGGTTTGTTTTCATAAACACCCAAGAAGGCTCGAATAACATTTTTTTTTCATAAATTAGCCCTTCTTGGCACAATTATTCAGTTATTGCACCAAGAAGACCCTCTGGAGTTTGATGTTGTCAGGAAACACATTAGCAGAAAATAGTATGTTATTATCTAATGTTAATAATTGGTTAGTAGAAATGAGAAAAAAGGACGTGTAATTGGGGCTCCCGTGGCTAACAAGATGTGAATTATGAAAACATTTCCAGGAAAAATTCCAGGGCTGTTTGAGAAACCTGTTATTTGCATTTTTAAACATCTGATCCCCACTGATAGGGGCGGAAGACGCTGTCTATCTCAGCACGGCACGGCTCTGTCAGAGCAAAGCCATCTCTGTGTCAGGAAGGCTAGCTGGAGTCTCCGGCCCTCCCAGCCCCTGGGATGTTTCTGCCACCTCTCACTTCCATTGTCGGCTGCCCACTGCCCCTTTGTATGAGCTGGACTGGCTTTTAAAGGAAGAATCTCCCGGTCCACATCCTGAGTCCAAGGTAGACTCTTTCCCTACCTTGGTCTCTAAATTGCTACCTGTTCACGGTGGACAGCAGGAGAACTCGGGCCCCCTCCCTTTTTGTGGGCTCAGCAGAGGACAAGGGACCAACCACCTTATAGCCCAAGCCTTGTTAACAGCAGCATCTTTTATCACCGGGATCCATCAAGTTTTCTGCATCATGGGGTCTTGGACCCAGGCTTCTGCCCTATAGAAGTTACTGGAGGGCAGTTGTTGCGGGGTAGGGTAGAGTGGGGCTCATTACATTTTGTGCTTGACCATGGGACTCCACGGCTGTTCTCTGTGTGACTGACCTAACTGTGCTTGTCTGGAGAGACTACCCCGTTCAGGGCAGGGACTCTCCGATCCACTGAGTAGATGTGGAATTGGGTGGGTGAAGTGTCACCTTGCCCTTCTAAGGCCACATCAGGTTGTGATGGCAGTCGCTGGAAACAGACTGGAGCAGTGGGCGGGCGCTTGGGGGTGCCCAGTGTCACCCACGTCTGGACAGCGCCCAAGTTTGTCGCCCTTATAGTTTTGCTTTCCATCCCCCAGCCCCCAAAGCCCCGACCTTCAGTGAGAGTGAATAGAAAACCAACCCCTCAAATGATACTTCACGTTCTATTTCGCTTGATCCCAAGCCTGCAGGAGGCTCTATTTCTCCTTGTGCCACCAGGAAGTCAGTGACAAGTCAGAGCAGCCCGAGAGGACAGAATAAGACAATCAGCCTGCCTTTGAAAGGCTCTGAGACCGTAGTTCTGCACAGGGATAGGAAAATCCCCTTGCTAACCTCTGAGTGGTTTTGAACTGCTGATCTTGCATTTGGCCACTCTCTGTATGAAACCACTGTGTCACCAGGGTGCTCCGATGTTCCGCAGGCAGTATTTTTACCACCTCCAGGGGGGAAAAAGCCACAGCCACTTGACGTTTGCCACCTGTCTTTCCACCAATAAATGCTCGATGAAACAGTGCTGCAAATTACCAGTCATGTGGCCTTATCCCTAAACAATTTTTTCAACCTTTTCTCCTCAGTGATTGATTCATTGTTTTGTCTTCCCTGATGATGTCAAGCTTTTATCTGGTGCAAGAGATGGTGGACTTGCATTTGTCGCTGCTTTGGAGGTGACTGCCTCCTTAAATACAGCCTCTTCCCGAAGAGTGGTCCCTGTCTAGAAGTGCTGGCACATTGCACCTGTGCCTTGGGTGCTGTGGTGGGCTAGTTTCACCAGGCAGAGGCCCTAGAAGGCAGCTCGCCTGCCATGTGCTCCAGAAAAGGAGGGCCACACAACCCATGAGTGGGGCTGCTGCCTGCAGTCGGGAGAAGGGGAACATGGTTTGTGAAAGAAGGCAGAAATATGGTCTAGATGTTAATGCCTTTTGTGTTCCTTATATTTTGCCTGCTGTTACATCCTGGGGGTGGGGGTGGGGGTTCTACCCCCCGGGGGCAGTTCTACCCTGCCCTTTATCTAGCGTTGCTGAGAATCTGCATCGACACCGTGGCAGCGAGTTTGGTTTGGTTCTCTCCGTCCTTCCTCTCAGCGTTGAGTTCCTTTCACAGCAGGGTAGACTTTCTCTGTAGCCTTGGAGAGGAAGGAAGCCCTGGTGGTGCAGTGGATGGCGCATGGGTCTGGCAACTGCAGAACTAGCAGTTTGAACCCGCCAGCCGCTCTGCAGGAGAAAAACGAGGCTTTGTACTCCTCTAAAGAGTTGCCGTCTAAGCAACCCATAGGCCTGGTTTTTCCTGTCCTGGAGGGCCAGAGTGGACTCGTGGCAGTTGAGTTTGGTTTTGATTGGGCACAGGGGCAGTGTACATAGTCACTTAGCTACTGGCCGACACAGGTTGGCAGGTGAGCTTTACCCAGAGACGCCTCCGAAGAACGACGTCCTGGTCTACTGCCGAGAGCTCACCGTGACTTCCAACCCTGTTGCATGAGTCTGGGTAGACTAGAGAAACAAATTCATAAACAAACATATGTATATAAGAAAGAGTTTTATATACAAGAGTAGCTGTACATTAAGAAAACATCCCAACCAAATCCAAGTCCTTAAGTCCAATATTAGCCCATCTGTCTTAATATCAGTGTTCCAGTAACAGAGCACTGAAGAAGACTATAAAATCTTCTTCAGATTCAGGAGGCACATGCAATGACACCACAACAATCACAGGCCAGTGGGTGCAGAGTCTTGGGTATCCAGGCGTGTTATAAGCATCTCAGCACTGGCCGGGGCCTCTCTGTGGCCTCTCAAGCATCTGAGCACTGGCAGGGGTCTCTATGTGGCTTGTCCGGCTTCAGAGGTCTGGTTCCATCAGGGTAAGCCATGTGGCTTCTCTTCCGGGATTTTCTCACAGGGATTTTCCGGGATTTTCTCAAGCCTTGTGTCTTGTCGATTGAGCGTCTCCACAGGACTGAGTAGTGAGTCTCTTACCTCCAAAGGGGAAATACGGCCAGATTTCCCAGAATTCTCATGAGAAAGCCATGCTCGCACAGAAGTCTCCCTGGCTATCTCCAGACTGACAGGCTAGACTCCACCCCTACACTCTTAATTCTCAAATTGACACCAGATTAGGTGACTGCCACACCTGTGGAGAGCGTTTCTCCTACTCAGACATGCCTGGGGTCCCCATAAGCTGCAGTTGGGTTTGCTTTGCTTTGTAGGACGGCCTGGCAACTTCATCTCACCCCTTGCCAACTCTGGGCTGGACGGCTGGGTGATGTGTGCATATATATGGCTATCAGAGAGCTGTTTCATTCAGGACACTGTCTGTAGGACTCACTCTGCTCTCCAACTTTAACCAACAGGTTAATGCTGATTCTGGGGGGCGTGGGGGTCCCAAAGTCTCAGATAGGAGGGCATTCTCAACCATCTCCCCAAACCAGCCACCACGGAAAAGTCATTCGCCAGACGTGATCCATGTAACCTCAGCTTTTTCCAAGTCATAAGTCAGCATGGAAACACCCGAAAGTTGCTGCCTGATCGGCGAGGCCCGTGGTGCACCTGGACTAGGCTGTTAGCATCTGCTGGCATGGCCGACACACTGTCCTCGTGACTCTAGCTTTTGAAAACCCATCAACTCCCTAGTGAAGGGGCTGGGAACTCATAAAGATGCGACCCAGTGGAAATCTGGCTGAACTTAGTGACCGGGCTATATTGACTTTAGATATATGTTGCAGGATCCAGGCAACGTCAATACACCCTACCTTCAGGTGCTGGGCCACAAAGGAACTCCTGAGCCTCTTCCTCCCTGTCCTCTGTGGACATTTTACCATCACCCAAGGTCACCGTTCGAATTAGAAACGTGCCTCTTGAAATGTTGGCAGCAAGCGATTTTTGTCACAGATAGGCGTTGCTTCTGGAGTACGCCAGAAGGCAGATTTTAACACAGTTAAAGAAAATGAGAATCAGGAGAAAATTAGGGTAAGCCCCTAAGATAGACGGGGATAAGATTAATCCTACACATTCAAAGCTAGTCGTAAGTAGTTCCTAAATGGTTGGCAGAAGCAGCCTGCAAATTTAGCGCTGAGCTTTGCAGCTGTGGGAGCTGGACTCCACGTGCGAAGAGGGATATGTGTCTTTGTCCGTGCACATGAGCCTTTCACATCTCATAAGTCATGTGCTCATGTAGGTACATGAGCCCGGAGGACCTAGGGGAGATAGCAGACATCCCTGCTATCTAGAGACGGCACGCGATCTCTGGTAACCTCTAAGGCCTCTGCCCCTCTGGGAAATTCACTCTTCCCTCTCAACACTGTTTTAGCAGACAAGCATGACACCCCCCACCCCACCCCACCCCGTGTTGCTGGGTTCCTTCCAGAAACAACAGGAAGGCCTACCAGGTCACCTTTGGTGGGAGACAGCGAGGTGAGCCAGGGCTGTGACATGGAAAATCACGGTTTACCTTCGCTCTAAAGCTGGACTGAGTGCTCCAGTGGACTCCTGCACACCTAATGACTGATGTTCCTGTTTGCACCTGGGGACAGACCTCTGTACTTCCGGCCCTGGTGCCTTTCCAAGTCTACCCACAGGCTCAGCAAGTCCCTGGCGTGGTACCATTGGGTATGCAGGGCAGTCCCCACGCGTGCAAATGGTTACCAGAGCTGGGGAACCTTGAGAGCAGGGAGGCCCAGGCTCCATGAGAATAATGTGTGAGTGGTTCTCTGAACGTGGCTGAGACCTGACCTTAGAGCTTTGCCTAGTCCCAGAATCCTCCATGTCCCATGATGCCTAGCTGGCTAATTGGGGGTGGCGGGGGCAGGGGGGAGGGACTCTGAGAACCAGAGATTAAGGGATATCAGTCCTAACCTCATGTTCTCCATCCTAAATTCTACTACTCAGGGTTAAACAGGATGAAACAACATTGTCTATGGGCTTTTCCGCGCACAAAAAGACATTTTTGAAAGTTTGTGGAGAAAAATAGAAAGGTATTTCTCTTTCTCTAGGTGTATATCAATGTGTAGCTGTGTGCCTACATGCATAAAAGTCATGGGGCTTATTTATTTATTTGTCTATTTATGTAAAGAGACCATGAAGACTACCATCTAATTGTTGTGAAATGACCCACCATCGAACCCCCAGTTTGCTCTCTACCCTGAGTTTTCAACCCAGTTGATAGAGCCTCACTCACTGTCGGACCAGGCAGGATGAGCCTCCACAGTTGCCACCACCCGCACGGCCCACTGAGATCTGGCCTGCATTGTCCCCCTGCCATTTACTGGCTGTGTGACCTTGGGCATGCTCCTTTGCTTCTCTGAGTCCGTTTCCTCTTCTGTAAAGTGGGCACGCAACAACACCTACCTCACAGGCTGGTTGTGAGGGCCGGGGAGATAGCACACATAGTCCCGCAGAGGGTCACAAACGCGGTTGGCTGGAGTGACCTGCAGCCACTCCGAGAGATGTTCTCCAGAGCCTGAAGTCCAGTCCAACTCGGAATCCCTGAGCACTAAGCCGAGGTGGACCGGGTCGTTTCTCTTACAAAGACAGTCGTGGAGGCAGGGAAATGGGTGTTGGGCAGGTTCCTCTGCAGCCCAATGCTGAGGAGAGCCAAGTTGCCTATCGTTGCGATTTGGTAAGCGAGAGACACTAGCCGTTTCCTAGGGTTCCCGCTTGCTTCTAGAAGCTTCCGTAAGGTAAGTTGAGAGAGACAGGGAGAACTCTAGCCAGATCAGCTCCAGGGAGGGGCATCCACCAGAGAGGACAGGGTGGTGGATGAGTTTGGGGTTCCCGTCGGGCTCCGCAGGCCTTGTGCGACAAGTGTGGGGTGTGGCGTCAGTCAGGTGGGGGGCCATGTTGACCTCACTCTGTTCCCCTCTCTTCCTGGCAGCAGGGCCCCCTCCCTTGCTGCACGCAGGGACCTGACTGTCAGCACTTCTACCCCCCCTCAGACTTCACTGTCAGCACTCCAGTCTTCAGGGACATGAAAAGGAGCCACTCCTTACAAAAGGTTGGGGAGCCCTGCTGTATGGAGGTAGGTCGCCGAGCAGAATGACGGTATGAGGCGAGCTAGCTGGGACACGGAACCACCCTCCCAATGTTGGCCTCTAGCAGGGCAGGGCCCCTCCACCACGGCCCCTCAGTCGGCCCCTCCTCCTCGTGTGAACACGGGTGCCCCGCTGTCTGAGCGACTGACCACGAATAGGGAAATGATAGCCATAAACAGGACCTTTTATGAGGTGGCAAGGGTGGAGGGTGGCGTCCCCGTGGCTGCCCGGTGGCTGGCTCCTGGTCGAGGTTGCATGAGCCACGGTCACAGGTGGCTTCCGTGAGAACCGTGAAGGACACTATCCCAGCCCCTTTCCCAGGAAAGAGGTTTCCTGGGTCTCTTCACTGCGTCCAGGGAAAGAGAAGTCAGAGCCACAAGTTTCCCTCCGTTGCTGGGCTCGGGCGATTTGCTTTCAAACGCCAGGGCTCCAGACAAGCCTTCTCTTCTGTACAGGGACACCTACCCTGGGCACAGGCGATGGCTTCTCGCCCAGATGCTGCTCTCCAAGGACAGGAAGCATTGTTAATTTCCTTTAAATAATTCAATAGCAAGTCAATACCCCACACTGCTCAGTGCTGGGAGTGACAGCTCTCTTCAAATTAGTAGTCTTGAAGAATAAAGAGCACCGAGAACACGCTTTTATCCTCAGGAAAAAAATGTCCATGCAGGTAGAAAATCTTAGATGTAAAACAGCAAATGATTTAGTAGTACCAATGCTAGCTTGTCTTCCTTCCTTCCTTCCTTCCTTCCTTCCTTCCTTCCTTCCTTCCTTCCTTCCTTCTTTCCTTCAAGCACGTAAGAATCTATAGTAAAGCCTCTGTCTGACATTTATTGTCTGCCTGCTACCCACTATAGGAGGAGCCCCGGTAGCATAGTGGTTATATATTGGGCTGGCCACCCCAAGGTTGCTAGTTTGAAACCTCCAGCTGCTACTCAGGAGAAAGTCGAGGCTTTCTACTCCTGTGTAGTTGCAGTCAACGGGAACCCACAGGGGCTGTTCTAGACTCTCCGATATTCTGCCCAGAAGTCAGTATCGATTCGATGGCAGTGATTTTGGGTTTTTTTCCTTTTATTTTTACATAATGTAGTGGGTTAGGCATTGACTGCTAACCACAAAGTTAGCAGGTTCAAAACCACTCGCCATTCTTTCCACAAGAGAAAGATGTGGCTTTCTATTCCTGTAAAGAGTCTTGAAAACCCCAAACCACAGAGGCATTTCTACTCTGTCCTATGGGAGGTGGGGGGGGGGGGTGTCACCATGAGTCCTCATTGAGTTGACTCTATGTTAGGTACCCAGCTTTGTGTTAGGGTCACAGGGACCAAAAACACAGTTCCTGTAACAGAAAGAGGCTGAGAATAATAATAATAATATATGGGTGGTGCACATTGGAGAGGGAGAGGAAGTTCAAAAACCAGACTCATCACCATCACACTGCCCTGTGCTCTGTAGAGCAGAACTCCCTCTCAGAGTTTCTGGGCCTGTAGGTCTTTACCCTCCTTCTCCCAAGGACGTCGGTAGTTTCAAACTGCAGACCTTGTGGGAACAGCCTAACGGTTGACCTCCGGTATCGTGGGAACGCCTTTGGGGAGGAAGAGAGGGTGGACTAAATCCTCTCTCAACGTTTGTTTTAATTTGCAAAGTTTTAAGTGGCTGTCAAGAGAGCTTGGACCTGTAGACCAGTACCTAGCGATATGTGTAAACACCATTGTTTTCCTCGCAATACCAAATCTCTGACAATTGTGATGTATCTTCAGTTATTCATGTGCATGGTCTTTAAAAATGTTTAACAACAGTGGACTCCAGGCCTATGTAAGATCTCGCCACCTGATACAATCGCTGGGGCCTCTTCCTGCCCTGTATTCAGCCTTAATTTCTGTTTGTAATGTCAAGCATAGGAGTCTTATAGAAATCTTCTGACCGTTTAGACATGCGTAAAGCCAAGAGTGGCTAGGAGAACTTCTCTGTTCTCTTCTGGCTTCAGATTTTGCCCACACCTGTGTTACCTGGTTCTCAAAGACCCTTCCTCTGGCCTCCATCAGAGAGCAACGAGGAGCTGGGCCCTTTTAGCCTCAGTCCTTCCTGGCTGGTCTGTCATAAGGGTTAGCTGGGACTTCTATCCATGAAACATCGTGCTGCACGTGGCACTTCCTCCTCAGGGGTCAGGGAAGTCGTCATGGCTCATTCATCCTGGGGCAGAGATAGGCGGTATAGATAGTGGAGAGCTAGCACCTGCTTGAAGTCAGAAGAAAACGAAACAGAGACTGGATTTCGTCCTTAGAACCCTAGATTCCCCCACCGCCAATCGCACCCCGGCGCCAGCACTGCCCTCATGGCTCAGCTTTGTCCACAGACTGGGGACAAGGGGAGGGGCCCAGAAGGCCACGTTTCCTGGGGAGGGGCCCAGGCGCCACATTTCCAGGATTGGGTGTCAGTCTGTCAATTGTGAGTCGGCCAGACACAGAGGCACCACTGGCGGGCTCAGAACTTGGGACAAATGACTCACCGCTCAGTGCCTCAGTGTCCCTACCAGGGAGGGAAAGCAGACACGTGGGCATCCACAGGACTCTGGGCGCAAGACTCAGATTGAGAGCAGGTCGGGGATGGGCCAGCCCAGGTACTGGTCCCGCTCCGTTTCCGTGGTTGTTGGATCAGTAACTCTTATGATCCTTAGGCTGTGGGGGCATGGGTGGGGCCAGTCAGGGTGTGCTAAAGAGGGCCCGTAGAAGCCACACGTGATGGCGTGTCCAGAAGGGGTCCCTGCTGAGCAAGCCACTGCCTCACCCCTGCCTGACTTTCCTTTATCTGTGGCACGGCCATGACCAACCCCTGGACCGGGTACTCCCCCGGCTCTGGAAACACCATGCGGCTGTGGCTCAGGCCCTGCAAGGAGCTGTTTGCCCACCATTAACTCTGTAAGACATCCCCGGCTCCTTTAGAAGGAGGTGCGCTGACTCCTGCCATTTTACAGATAAGATAACTGAGGGCCCGGGGATGAAGCACATTGCCAGACAAAGACGTCTCAGAGCCGGGCGCCATGGGAGTAGCCCCTGGTCCCGGAACCTTCCACCCAGTCACCTTTCAGTTGTTCAAGGAGGACGGGTTCTGTTCCTGGACACCAGGCCACTGAGTCAGAACGGACTGAACAGCACCTCACAAGAACAAGACCCACTTTTGCTTTATAGGAATCCGATCCGAGATACCTGTGTCTGTTCTATCCCCACCGAGCATCCCTCCGTCCCTCCTCCCTCCCTGACAATTCACCTCCAGCTCTGAGCCTCTCTCCTCTGGCCTGTGGACTGGTCACCAGTTGAGTAAATATGACTAAGAAAGTCAACACCCACGGGACAGCAGGGCTGAGTCACCTCTCTGTAGTTAGCTATTCGGGTCCATTTAAAAGCTAACCACACAAAGTCCTTACATTGGGGCTATTAACCTGCTCCACTGGGACAATGGCAGGGTGGGACCCAGGGCATAAAAGTGTTCAGATAAGAAGAAAGGTGTGTGTGACTTTTTTTTCTTTCTTTCATCCCCTCCCCTCCCCTCCCCCCACTTTCCTGCAGTTGCTTAATCGAATCGATACCATTTTCATGGAACTATTGTCAGACTTTTTTTTTTTGGATGGCGTGAAGTTCATTGTCTGCAGCCTTCTCTTCCTCCTCAGGGCTTCCTCGCCATCTTCCTGGTGGTGGCTGGGAACTAGCGAGATGACGCTCCCGTGCCTTCTCTTTTGGGCATTGACTGATCCTATTGCCAGTGTTCAGCGAGTCTTGAAGTTCCCACGTCCATCCGTCTGTCCGTCTGTGCTCTTTCTGGGGTTTGAGAGTGCGTGTGTGGATGCGGCCATCCGCAGGCAGGGCCAGGCAGGGGCTGCCCCGGGCTCATTCACCTCTCAGTCTCTGCGCTGGAGGGGAGAGGACACTTCTGCGGACCTGGCAAAGCCCCTCCCGGAGACAGGAGCGAGGCAGGCATGCGGGCGGGAGGATGTGAAACTGCTCCCGTTCATCAGACCGCATCCTCTCAATGGCTGCGGCCCGTGCCCTGTCTGATTGCTAAAAAGCAGGGTGCCACGGGCAACGGGCTCACGCTGCTCGCCAGTCACATGAAAGGAATCGAGAGATTGCTTCATTTCCCGCCGACTGGATTTCTCCACGGACGTTACTGGAGGGAGAGCCCAGGGCCGGCGGCGGCTGGCTGCGTTGCTCTGCCAGACTCCCTTGGAATGCTTCGTTCTGCACAACAAGGATGTTAAAGTCTGTTCCCACACCTCTGGTTACTAGAGTCGTACAATAGCCCCCAACCAACAACCAACAACAACAACAACAAACAAACCCAACTCACTGTCCTCGAGTCAGTCCTGACTCAGGGCGACCCCAAGAGACAAGAATAGAGCCGCCCCATTGAGTTTCTGCAATTGTACCTCTGACTTTCTCGTGAGAAGGGCCTTCTGCCTTCGAACTGCTGGCCTGGCACTCGGCAGCTCAGCGGGTACCCACTAGGCCACGGGCAACCCTAAAATACTTGATGCCCCAAGTATCACAGTCTTCTTGAGGGCGCGCCCCACCAGCGCTCTCCAAACGTGTTTGAAAGAATGGGAGGTGGGTTCTCACCTCTGTCTTCAAGGCAGTCCCCGAAACCTGAAGGTCATCCATTTCAGAATTGGGGCACCCATGAGGCCATTTCCCAAGCTGCACATTGCTGCTGCGTCTCATGTTTTAGCCATGTGGCAAAGTATGTCGACAGAAGACCTTGAAAACATTCCAGAACGCCCTCTGGTGTAAAGGTCCGTCTGATGGCTCTACACACATGCCCACTCCTGTCGAACCCCATCCGACGCTTAGCCACTCTGCCGGGCAGGCGAACCGCCCCTTGGGCTTCCGAGACCAAATCTACGGGAGCAGCGGCTTCGTCTTCCTCCCTCAGAGGGTCCAGGGGGAGTCACCCTTGGGGCTCATAGTTCTGTGTGAGTAATCTGAGCCCCTGGAGGTCTCACGGTGCTGTGCAAACGGACCAGCGGGTTCACTGGAATGGGCACAAACCCAACCTCTGACGCACGGCTGCCCCAGATGTGCCCGAGTAGAGTGGACCCCCACCCTCCACCCCCACCGGCTTTTCTTGGCTGTGATAATGATGACAGCCAAGTCTTTCTCCTGCAGTGCAGCTGGGTGCACCCGACCCACCAGCTTATAGGTTAGTAATTGGACCCAATCCATGAGCACTGTCCACCCACTTTCTTTTCTTGGGCCTTTCCCTTTCCTCCTCTTCTGCTCTTAAAGCTAATTGTGAAAGCTTCCAAACGGGCGCCTGAAACGGCCTGGCAGTGTTAGCTGCTGCAGCATTATAAATGGTGCCTGTATTGGCATGTCTGCATGTTCCAGGGGGGTGTCTTGGTTATGAGTTGGGCTCCTCCCAGCGAAGTCAGCAGTTCAAAACCACCAACTGCTGCGAGGGCGTGAGAAAGACGGATCTTTCTACTCCCGTAGAGAGCCACAGTTTCAGAAACCCACAGGGGCAGTTCTCCCCTGCCCTGTCGGTGGCAGGAGCTCAGTGGCAGGGAGCCTAGTCCCTGTGCATCTTCACCAGCCGTGGACTGGGAGCCCTCCCTGTTGCTTGCCATTCCGTGGACAGAAAAGACAGGCCCTGCAAGAGCTGTTTTCAGTCTTCCTCCTTCTCTTCCATCCTGTGATTCTGGTGCCTCCCCAGGCCGGTTTGGGCAGGGGCTGTGAAGGTGTCCCGGACAGCCTGGTGCCCGACACCCTGGCTGACTTCACAGCTGCTCTCATCTGCCTGGCCGTCCTCCCCTGTCCCCCACTTGCACTGAACCTCGGAGTCCTTCGGCATCCTGTGGGTCTGAGGTCATTGCTGAAAGGACGTGGCCCTTTGACGCGTGGCACGCTCACACCACGCAGTGCGTTGTTTGGGATCCTCCCTCCTTGCAGTTCTGTGAAGCGATGGATTATTTTTGTAATGGCTCCGCTCTTTCGAGGGAGAAGACACAGTACACTAGACGGCCTATCTCTGTATACCAACTCTCACTCATGGCGGTGTGTGTGTGTGTGTGTGTGTGCGCGCGCATGCGCATCAGAGTGGAACGGGACCCCTGGGGGTTTTCAGTGATCGGTATACTGAAAGGGGATCACCCGACCTCCGGCTTGAGGCACGCCTGAGTGTTGTTGAACCCCTGACCGTTTGTTGGGTTAACAGCCAGCCACATTAGCCATTGGCCCTCCTCAGGATTCCTTTTCTTTCTCCTTCCAGTTGCTATGGAGCCTGTCCAACTCAGAGTGGGCCCGTCAAAAACCAAACCCACTGCTTTCAGTCGATTCCTATTCACAGCAACCCTCAGGCACAGGGCAGAACCGCACATCTTTACAGCAGTAAAAAGCCTCATCTTTCTCCCAAGAAACGCCTGGTGGGTTTGAACCGCTGACCCTGAGACTAGCAGCCTGACGGGTAGGGTAACCTGCGACGCCAGTAATCCAGGGCTCCTAGAGGCCCCCTAGAACCCGTCCTTGAAATACCTTGATCAGTGCGTGATTTGCTTCAAGCACCGCAGAGCTGGGTGGTGTAGCGGTTTACACACTGGGCAAGGGCTGGGAAATAGACGGCATGGCAGTGAGCATCAGTCAGTCAGTCTGTCTGTCTGTGTCCCCGAGATCAGCCCCTTCACTGATAGCAAGGTGGCAATGGTGGGGGTTTTGGCATCCAGAGGAGTCATCTTGCAGCTCAGATGCTGCAGCGTCACATACCTGCTCTCAGAAAGGACAGTGGTTGCTAGGGGAAACCAAGTGGGCGACTGTCTCAGTTCATTCTATACCCATCCTTAGCAGGGCCAGCCCTGGGTACTTTATTTGAAGGGTGATCATTGTGTCAGATGCCTCTCAGACACGAGACGGTACTAGGTGTTATGTCATAACCCCACACCCCTCTCTCTCCCCTCTCCAAGAGGCCATCACAGGCCTCTCTGCGGTCAGGTTTGTTTAAAACGCCACCACTCTGTTCAGAAGTGGAACAGGAGGCACGTCTGGGCTGGCTTTTCCCGGGGCTGTTATTTTCGATCATTGCCTGGCCTGGAAATGCGGAAGGAGGCTGCTTTGGGGGCACATGTCTGAGTCTCGGGGTGCCCACGTGTGCCCCTGTAGCCCAGCTACCCATAGCCAATGTACCAGCCAGCCGTTGGTGCTCTGACAGACATTCCTGGCCGCCAGCTCTGAGGAAGATACGCGCTTATGCTCACCGTGAGAGTTTCTCTTTATGAAATGCCCACGCCTTCTCCCGGGGTGGGGACTGAGAACGAGGAAGAGGCAAGGGAGGAAGTGAGAGTCAGGAAGCCGGAGGCACCCGGGTGACTGCAGGAGGCCGCCGGCTCACTTGGCTTGTTCCCCACCCGACGACCAACTGACTGGCCCCTTGCTCTGACAAGCCCTGCCTCCTGCCCTGCAGCCCAGCCCCATGTCCTAGTGACAGCCTCTTGCCTCTTAGGAAAACAGCTCTGGCACAAGGTGGTATTGGATTAAGGGAGTTCTGCAGGCCGGCGAGGAACCATGATGGCCCTCCATTAATGTCCCCTCACCCCACCTTCAGCCCCTGGCCCCCGGGGTTCTAACAGGGCCTGTGTTTTGCCAGCACCCAGTGGCAAGTGAGAAGTTCAAGCTTCCCCTGGAGAGATGGCAAACCCAGCACCCTGAAACTTCGGAACGCAGACTGACCCGGGGACGGGGAGTTCCCGCTGCTGTGTTCATCGCTCGGTTCCTCTGACAGCTTGCTTTCTGCTTCCCATGCTTGCGAGAACACAGGCACAGGGTGGGTGAGAGGGAAGCAGCATGCCTTCTGGAATCTTCCAGGGTCTCTGGACATGCACCTATGTAGTCCTGTTGGGATAAGCAGGCCCCATTGCCAGCACAGCTAGGTCTGACGCACGGAGACCCTGTGCCTCCTGGGTGTCGGCTGCTGCTCCATGGGCCGCCCTTGGCCGCCATCTTCACAGAGGCTGGGCTTTACCAGGACTTTCTTGTGTGGTGCTTCCAGGGAGGCTCCAGCCTCCAGCATTTAACTTCAATGGAGCACAAAAACGGGGTGCCGACTTCAAAGAAAAGCAGGGTGAGGTTTGTGCCTCTTCCCTCAGTTGGCCAGCAGGAACAAGGGCCTCCAGTAGCTACTCAAAGCTCCTGAGGGCGCAGGCGTGGAGAAGGGGTACCGTTGGCTTCTGAAGGGAGGGCTTCTGGTGTGGCGGAGAAAGATGGGGTTTTTGACTCCCACAAACAGCTGGGGTCTCACGGGGGCAGGTCCGCCCTGGCCTGTAGGGTCCTGTGAGTCAGTGGGCACTCCAGGGCAGAGAGTTGTTTGTTTTACGTTTTCCAACCAGTCTCGATCCCTTGTGATTCTTTGGCTTCCTTGTGATGCCTGTCACGGCATGTTTTAGGGACGTAGACCCTGTGTGTTTGTGTCCCTACAACTCTAGGTTTGAGGACCGGGTTTGTTTTTCGAAGCAGATTTAATATATCTACCTGTGAAACACAATACAACCGACTCCTTGACGTACCGTTCTCTGGGGTTTAACCATATGTGTCACTCCATAGCATGGATGGATGGATGGAGAGCAAGCTTCTGTCCCACATACTTGGGACATGTTATCAGGAGAAGCCAGGAAAGGACACCATGCCCGGGGACATAGAAGGACTGTGAAAAAGAGGAAGACCCCTCAGGAGACAGAGAAACACAGTGGCTGTAACTATGAGCTCCAGACAGGAACAGCTGTGAGAGCAGGACCAGGCAGTGTTTCGTCCCGGGTCAAAAGGGACTCAAGGGCCCCTGAACACACCAGCAGCTTCCATTCATCCGCCCAGCACAGCACAGAGTGAGTGATTGCATCCCCTGCCTGCGTCCTTGGTGACCCTTTGTCATCAGAGCAGGTGTGGGTTTGGTCGTTGTCATTCCCTCCCTTTGAAAGGCACCGTTGACGTGATGTCCCTCTCCATCGTCGGTGAGCGCATCTCTCTCTTCCCCGAGTCTCCCGGCTTCCACCAGCACAAGAGCCAACACGGTGGTCTTGGCCGCCTCGCATGCTAGATGTCAAGCCAGGGGTGCAAAGGACCCAATGAAACACCAAGCCGCACTGCCGTGGAGTCCTTGCCATCTGTGGTGACGAGACGGGCCAGGCAGGACTGCGACTAAGTCTTCAAGGATGGAGCAGAAAGCTCTGTTCTCCTCCCCTGGGACAGCTCTGGTGGTTTGGAACTGCGGACCTTCTAGATTGCAGATTGGGAACCACTGCCCACCCCCCCACCCCCAGCAGAGGGGTGCTCTTACTGACAGCAGTCATAGGGAAGTGAAATGAGCCAGGGAGCCGGCGATGGCAGACCCTGTAGGCAGCAAGACTTTGGCATATTCGTTGTTGAGTTGCCCGTATTATTCTTAGAGGCGCAGGTGTGGTGGGTGTTTTACCTGTTGCCTTGCTTGATCCACCCGGCACCTCCAGTGTCCTCACGGCCCCAGGACCCGGCTGGAACCATGGCTCAGGCCCAGAGAGAGCTCTGCGCTTGGTGGGCCTGCCCTTTGTCGTTGCCACATTCCCGTCGGCTGCCCTGTCGCTGGTGCTGCTTCAGAGCCCAGCGCTTTCTTCGGGAGAATGGCCGGCACCGGGCATGGGTGTGATCCTGGCTGTGACTTTGCAGGTCCCCCCAGCTCAGAGTGTCACCCTTGAGCGATCAGGGAAGGGTGCTTCCGCTGCGAGTGCTGCCCGGCACGGTTACCCTGCTTAGACACGTGTGAATGCTTGCGCCGTCTAATTCCTGTCTTTGTCATGACTTGGAGACCTGCCATTTCAGCCAGTTGGAAAGGGGGAGCGGTGACCCAGTGCAGAAAACCAAACCTGCAGGGGTGGGGGGATGGAGGAAGCCAGGATATGATTAACTGCCTTCTGCAAGGTACCTGACAGTCCTGTTTGTGCATCTGCCTGCCGGTCTCTCTTCCCAGTTGAAGGCCTCTCTCCTCTCCTAGGCAGGGTGGCAGAGACGAGGTGCTGGGATTTGGCCGAAAGGAGAGAGTTTAATAAGAAGCACTTGTTGGTCGGCTGGCAACCAGTTTCTGGTAGGGTAGAGTCCTGTGGGTGAGGGCAACAGTGTCCGTTTGCTCGCTCTCTCTCTGCCCCCACCTCATCCCAAGCATGAGTACGTAGGTGGGTGAGAGAGGAGTGGCATCCACTCACACACACACACAAACTCCCCACCCCAAGCTTAGGTACCCAGGTGGGCAGATGAGCCACAACCAAGCAAGTTGCTTTCTTCTGCGCTTTGGACAGACAGAGGGACGGATGAACGGCGGTGCCTTAAAGTGTCAGTGAGGCATTGTTTTCTCCTGTGGGGCAGGTGTCCCCGTGGGGCCCGTGTGTCGCAATTCTCTGGAATCTGCTCGTAGTGGAGCGTACAAAGTGAGCGGTTCTTCACCCCCTCCTCCGCCACCTGGTTGTCACTAGAAACAGGACACGGCTTTGACAAACACCGACCGGAGAAGAGGTGTGGGGTGTGTATGTCCTTCCCCTTCCTTACTGGGGCAGCAGATTGCAAGCTAGGGGCCCTGACAGATGAAAGTGCCCACTGTTTGTGTCGGGACACCACGGTGAACACAGCTCTCATTCCTCCCCCTCCCAGCTGAGAACTCCACACACACAAAGCCACATGATGGGGCAGGGAGACCAGTCACCCTCTCTGGCACGATCAAGCAGCTGGGTAGAGCCTGAAGGACGCCAGGTGGAGGTGGTAACACTCAAAACCACTGACACCCAGTCGATTCCAGCTCGTGAAGACCCAAGAGGCCAGAGTGGAACTGCCCCTACAGACATTTCTGAGACTGTGTGCATCTCCATGGGGACACACAGCTTCCCCTCTGTCCCCTCGGGAAGGCTTGAGCTGCCCAGGACATAGCCCACTGCACCAGCTGCGCTGTCCAAGGGCGCCCCTGGCTTCTTGTTCCTATCCTGAGCACGCACAGTGGCCGTGCATCTGAATTGACTCCAATTGGAATAGAGCCTCAGAATAAGCCGAAAGAAGGTCTCCCCGCTTCTCCCGTGTTTGCCTCTTCCTCCTGGGTCTTGGGTGGGCCTCCCTTCGTGGTGGCTTTTTGCCTGTCCCTCCTTGCAAACACAGAGTCCCGGTTCTTGTGAACTCTCTTGGGATAACCCGCCCAGCCAGAGGAGAGAGTGATATTGGTAATGCGTTATTACTCCCGGGAAGCCTGCTTAATGGAGGGGCAGTGACTTCTAGCTTTGTCGCTGGCTCCCTGAAGGACCAGGACCTATGGAAGCCTACGTGTTTCCGTCTCTGAAGTGGGGAAGTGCTTGTGCCCACCTTAACTTCTGGAGATACTGGAATGAGTTAGTTAGTGCTTACAAGGACCCCGATGTGCATCTGTCAGCATTAGCGATTATGTATTAATCCCTAGTGATTATAATGCTTTTTTCTCTTCCCCGCCCCCAGCAGGTAGGGGTTGTGGTAGACTTCTCAGCCTTCTACGCAGGAGCCCCCGTTCACTTCCCCACCCATGCAAGTCATGCTTGACCACAATATGTCTCTTTTGCCAGTGGTTGTTCACAGCTTGCTGTGCTGAGCATGTTGGGCTTTCAGACTAAGACAGACTGGGCGGAATGGCCTGTTGTTTGATTGTCCCCCGAAAGCCAGCCAATGGGAAAGCTCGGGACCACCATGTGTCCATCTGCTGCCCATCAGAAGGATGGTGCCTGGCCAGGCACTGTTTCAGTCTACCACCTATGGGGTCGTCTCCCTGACAGGGCCAACTTGAATGCAGCTAACCATCACAGCAGCGTAATGTTGTAAAACCAACCACTTTGGTTCAGCAGGGAAGAAAGAAGTTCAAGCCCCATCCCTGGCCAGAGAATGATGGGGCTTCGTATTGATGTCACCGGCGTTGAGTTGACGACATTGGATTGCGTGTTTCCTGAGGCTTCGCATTTCACCCCTGCCCCGCCCCCACCAGGAGAGAAGTAGTTGTGATCGCAGCCTGCTTCGTAAAGAAGCCAGTGAGTCGCTCACATGATGGAGGGCGCAGTGGTGGTGTTGTGGGCCACCCACTGAGGGGCTGACCCCATAGCCAGCTGTTCAGAGCCACCAGCTGCTCTGGAGGAGAAAGAAGTGGCCACCTGCTTCTGTGAGGATTTAAAGTCTTGGCAATGCCCAGAGACTGCCCTGCTCTGCTCTGTAGGGGGGCTGTGAGTCAGAAGGGGCATGATGACTGTGGGCGGGGCTTGACGTGTAATCTTCATTGAGCACTTCCTGTTTACCACAGCGGGGCCGCTAAGCACCAAGACAGGCAGTTCGAAACCACCGGCTGCTCTGAGAGTACAAGAGGAGGCTTTCTGCTTCTGTAAAAAGTTAGAGTCTTGGAAACCCATAGTGGCCATTCTGTCCTGCCCAATCGGGTCTCTGTGAGTCGAAATCGATTCCAGGGCAGTGAGTTGGGCAGCTTGGGTGTGAGTTTCCCCAGATACCCCATTCCGCTCATCGAATGGGGTATCAGCTCTTCAATCCTCCCAGGAAGTAAGAACGATTGCCCCCATTTGAAAGTGAGGGCAACCGTGCGGCAGATGTTTCTTCCGTCTCTCTGCAGTCTCTTGCTCGAGACTCCACTGGAGAGAGATTGGATAGAAGTGAGGCCTGAAGGATGGGGCTGCCCAGTGTTTTCAAAGAAAGGTAGGGGACACACACACACACACACACACACACACACACACGCTCACACCCTCCCCCCACCCCCAACTCCAAGGCAGACGGGCCCAACCCATGTGCGAGATGCTCTGAGCTGGTCACACATGCTCTCCAGATACTCTGGTGCTGGTCGGGAAAAAAAACCTTTATTGCCGGAAGCTGTGGCTTCGGAGTCTCTGGGCGATTGGCAGCATAGACTTTTGTTTTGTTTTGTGTGTGTGGTTCTGTTTTTTAAATAATGAGAAACAGTGAAGACTCTTGTTACCACCCACAGTAAAGAATCACTTGGATCCCGCCAATGTGGAGGAGGAGAAGAAGAAGGAGAAAAATTAGGTCACTTGGTTTGAATAGTTCAGAGGTGGCTTTGACAGAGCTGGATGGGAAGCAGGGTCTGGTGGTGACGGTGAGCTCTGGATATGGAGATGTGCTGGGGGTCCCTTGCTTGTCCGCTCCTCCCGTCTGTTGCCAGAATTCGGCACAGAATCCTGTGCATGGTAGTTGCCAGCAGTGGGGGAGGTGAAAGATGGCGGTGGGAAGAAGCCTACATTTTTGTGGACTTCTTCCTGGTATGTCTTATGTGGGTGTGAGTGCTGGGAGATGGCCGCATGTAATCCATCCTGTGTGGTCCCCTCGGCCGCACTCCAGGACTCATGATGTGGGCTTTGTGGGGGGGAGGGGGAGGAGGAGGAGGAAGAGGCGCCTTCATCATCTCAACAGCTTCCATTGTATAGACTGGACTCCTGAGGCAGGAGTGGGCCCAGCACATTATTTTCTCCAGGTCAAGAGACGTCCAGTGAGGCGTCTGGATTCCGTCTGAGCATACATATTCTGTCCTGCCCCAATTGTGTCCCCTCCCTTCCCTCTGCCCATCCTCCTCAGAACAAGGATGGGCCCTGGTCAGAGATGAAGTTCTTCTATCAAGTCGGATGTGCCATCCATTTTAAGTAAGGCCCCCTCTTCTGGCGGCCACCCCACTGCCCCGTAGAGCCTTGACCGAAGGTGGGCACAGGGTCCAGCCGTGCTTTCCATTGCTTTTGGCAGCAGGGTGGGTAGGGAGCCCCGTGGGGTGACTGCAGGTGCGGCCCACTTAAAACTCCAGGGCCTCCGACTTCTCCTCTGTGATGACGCCCAGGCAGCTTCCTCCTGCCATCCTGACTTGTTTAAATATATGGGCTCTTGGCAAGCACATTGGGGAGGCTATTCTTCTCCTCGCCGGAGGCCAAGAGCTCTTGGGGAGCAGTGCCTGGCTTTAATGGATGCCATCTGGACACCAGGGAGGAGCGTGGAGTAGCACGGGTGGGGGGGGGGGGAGTCTCAGAAGAGCGGAGAGATGTTCCCCCAAGCCGACTCTCTCCCTGCCCCTGCCTCCTCCATTTCAGGGCCATCAGAGTAGGGTTTGGGTGATGCCATGCCTTGGTACCCCGAACCAGACTCGCTGCCTCTGACTCAGCGCGACCCTGCCCGACAAAGCAGAGCTGTGCTGGCGGGTTTCCCACAGCCAAGCCAGGGACGCCGCTGGTGGCTTTGAACTGCTGGCCTTGTGCTACGCTTCGCCGCCCACCGTGTCACCACTGCACCACCAGGCCTCCCTACTACAAAGGCGACAGTGCCCCCAGGACTTGGACATCCTGGAAAGGCAGGCGCCACGTTGCCCAGGCAGCTGAACCTCCAAGACCTCAGCACGACTGAACTCCGACAGAACCCGGAGACCTGCCTGTATCTTTGGGAACATCGGAGGATGACCCCAGCATGGCGGTTCTACCACGCGCTTTTGGAGGTCAGAAGACGTGGTCTCCCCCTGAGCCCGGCTGAAAAGTTGATCATCTCATGAGCTTGGCAGGTGGGGGACAAAGGGAGACTTGAAATTATGGTGTGAAGCCTAGGGACCCACGTCGATCTTTCAGACCCCGAACTTCTCACCGAAGCCTCACCCTGTTCCCCAAGCCTGCTTGGGACCAGAAAGTAGGTGTGGAGGGGGTCAGGGTTACAACAGCCCATGTCCTTGATGGTGTTAGAAAGGTCTCTAGTCTTCGTGGCCAAAGATGAAGGAAACAAAGCCTGGTAACTTCCAGAGGGACAGGGTGCCAGCCCTTGGGTCTGCTGATGTTTCTGCATACCGAGTGGTATGCCAGGCTCTGCCCTGCTGAGAGGATGGGGTCAGCCTCGCAGGTCCTGTGTGCCTTGGCCTTCAGTTGCCCAGGCAACTGAAGTAGCCCTTTGCTGGGGTTCTTAGGGAGGGCTGGTCATCGGTAAGGTTCCCCTTGTCCACCTGGAGCCCCTCCTGCTTTCTGGGGGGTCTTTGGATGAGCTCGCCTTCAGAGCACTGGGATCAGGAATGTCCAGCGTGCTGGGTCAGACAGTCTCTTTCTGATCGTGGTCCTGACGTCTCGGAGGAAAGAGACTTTCAAGGGCAAGTCTGCATCAGCAGAAGGCTCTAGTCCCGGAGCCTGCCAGCTCCTGACACGCCAAAGAGGGAGAGCAGGGGAGCTCTCCAAGCTCGTTAAGCAGGAGCTATTTAGATTCGGGCAAACAGTTCTCAGGGTTCGCCCCTGTAATTAATGTCAGTAATTAGGATCCTGATTTATTAAGAAAATATTGTTGTCTCCAGGATTTAAAATTAGACCATCTAGGAAAGTGAGCCGCGGAGGCAGGGTAGCAATAAGGTAGTGGCAGTGAATAAGGAGCCCTGTGGCCCAGTGGTTAGGCATTCCACTCTTGACTGAAAGGTTAGTGGTTCTGATCCATCCCTCACACTCTGGAAGAAAACCCTTGGTGCCCTGCCCAGTAATGATGCCAGCCCAGGAAACCCTCTGGGCAGCCCTCCTCCGCCCCTTAGGGTCACTACGATGTGACATAAAGTGGACAGCCCCTGTCAACAAAAGTGGGATCATAAATAGCAAATCCAACGTTGCCCATCAAGTGAGCATCGCCGGACCGAGGTCTTCCCTTGGCCCTGAACTTGTGGTACCAGACAAGGGAAATAACTCAAGATCAGAGAAGAGGACCCACAAGACCCGAAGAGAGTATTCTAAGCAATCCCCTGAGCAGTTAACCCCAACTGGAGAGTCATTTGTTCATGGTGGTTGGTGGTGGGCGGGTTGGTAGACCCTTGAAAGTTGCTTGACAACTCACACCTCCCTGCCCTGCGTAGCCCCTGCACTTTAGCCCGGAGGAAAAGGGAGGTTTAGAGAATGAACGTGCAGCCGTCCAGTGGTGTAGCCATGGAACTGCATGGTGGGAGATGGAGGATTCAAATCCAGACCTCTTGACGTCTTTCACTCTTCCTGCGTCACCCGATGCCCCCTCTCATTCAAGAAGCAGTGCCGTTTTCTTTGTGACCCGTTGGTAGAAAGCGCCGTGAACGCCCTGCACATCACAAATTCGTTGCCAGGTGGAATTCCCTGTGTTCAGCGTGAGTCTACTTATTTTCCACTTGACATCCCAATTTTCTCGGATGGCCCAAGTGTTGATGTGTGACAATCAGCAGGTTTGTATTGGCAGTGGGGACAGATTAGTAGTCATCTCTGCACCAGGTTCACCAGGACATGGTGAGTGGGAATTCATGCATAAGCCAAAATTGGAAACTTTTGAGCGGGGTCTGTGATGAAGCAGATAATCCAGAGAAAATCCAATCTTGCTCTTCATAGGAGCCCTATCAGTGATGAACGGACAGCCATACACAGGAAGGAAACTGCCCTCTTGTGTCACGGCCACCACTCGCCTTTCCATCCACCCCAAAGCGAACTCCCTGATGCCCAGGCCGACCCCAAAGGGCAGGATAGAACTCACGACAGTCAGTCTTTACGGGAATAGAAAGTTTTATCATTCGCCTGAGTGGCGGCTGGTTTCAAACTACCGACCCTGTGAGTAGCAGTCCCATGCATGACCCACAAGGCCACCAGGGTTCCTTTCACAGAGGGCTGATCACCTGGACTCTTGCCTCTGGGATTCACTCAATGTTTTCCAGGCTTTCGTCAACATCTCAAATGATAGCAATGTAGGGAAACAAGCTTGTCACCAACGGGGTGTACTTAAAACCTAGGCAGTGTTTTTCATGTATGGCCTCCCCAAGACTTGAGCTCCAGTTGGACCAGGAGAAGGAGCCTACCATGTTCCCGGGCCGTGGTCTCCTTCTGCTGAGAGCTCCTCTGCCCCTTCGCCGGCCATGTGCTCTCCTGCCCTGTCCCCGGGAAACTAGGTGGCGTCCAGGGTCGAGTTCAGCGAGTTTGTTTTGACTTGCCGCCCAAGGAAGGGAGCGCGGCCCTCATTATGTAATGTAACACCGGGCCTGGAAGGCCAGCTCAGCCAGGCCTGCCAACACTCTCGAAAGCCCGCTTGGGAATGGGTTCTGCTTGATCTGACTCATCTAACTCGGCAGCTAGGTAGAGGGGTGGGTGGATCCCTCAGTGGGGGAGGTGTGCTCTTTTGAGTCTTAGCGCTCTGTGTCAACACTGAAAGGTGACCGGGCTGGGGGTGGGGGGATGCTAGGGACCACTGTAACAATCCAAGGGCCAGCCATCAAGGGGCCCTTTAATTAGGGCAGCAGTGGAGTGGGTGTTGTGTTGAGTCGCTGGCCCCTGGGGGAGTGTTGCTGATGTGGGTATTTGAATAATTGAAGCAGCCCTGCAAAGTCAACATGGGGTTCCTTAATAAAAATAGCAGTGAACCCTAATAAACATTTAACGTCAAGAAAGAGGTGGGCTACTTTTCTCATAAAGATTCCAGAGTACAACTGCAGGTCTGTCTACGGACCTCCTCCCACCCCTCCACCCCCACTCTGTGGGTGCCTTTTTTCTTCTTCTTCTTCTTGTCCGTGCCCCACCCCCAAGCTTCCTCTTATGGGACAAAAGAGTCCCATTTTTAGTTCGATGTCTTTGTTGAAGGTAAAAAAAATCACCAGGAACCCTGTTTGCACCATGATCCTGACACCATGGGTCCTCTCCCCCCCAGCCCCACCCCAGCAGAAAGACTCGGGGGGCTGCGGGTGGTGGTGGTGGCAGCTTTGGGGGACGCAAGTCTCTGCCTGGTGGGGGGGGGGTGCCTCTTTTGTTTCTGACTGACTGAATGGCTCCTAAGTGTTCATTGAACCTGGAGACACCTCCTTTTGTGCTGGGGTCCTCTCCTCATACAGGCCGTTCAACTTGGGGCAGTCACTCATGGTGGGGGATTGAATGGGGTCATTGAGGGCGGGGAGGGGCTCACACTGCAGCCATTGTGGGCAGCGAGATGCCATTGTCTTCTGGCTATTAATGGAGGAGCTGGACTCCAGGCCCTGCAGGCATCAGTGGGACCACTGCACTCTTAAGCTTTGCAGGGCTGGCCTGGTCCCCAAGGAACACCGCCACGCCACCCTCCAAACTGGAGAGGTTGGTTGAGGTCAGCGGGGCGCGCCCTCCACAGGGGACACACAGTCCCCTCTGTGAACCTCCAAGGTCCAGGCCTCTCCTCCTCCGCACACCTAGAAGCTATGCCGCTTCTCCCCATGACTGGCGCCCCGGCCATGGTTGCTGCAGGGAGCACACGGTTCTCTTCCGGGCAGCAGAGTTAAAACGTACTTTACTTTAATATGTGCTCCTTCCACCATTAGCAGTAACACTTTCCCAACTCCCGGCCGACTGCTTTTTTTTAATTTAACTTCCTGTTCGCCATATGGTCTTTCAGGGGCTCTTCTGATCTTAATTATAGCATTCAGCCTGTGTTTATTTAAAAATCAGAAGACAGCTAGGCTATTGAGGCTTTATCTGCACAAATTGTGCCAACATACCTGCCAACTGTGCCCTCGATTAGTAAAGAGGACCGCTACAATCCCTGCCCCCACAGTGATACGTACGTGTGTACACTACACACACACACACACACACACACACACCACCAACTAAGGTGATGCATTGAGCACACACAGGAATCTATTTCTAACATGCACGTCAGCCACATTCGTATTTCCCACCACGGCCCTGGAAGCATGGTAATGACATGAAGGGAATCTGGCCATAGGAGGAAGAGATTGGTTAGGATCAGACCGTTCTGGGTTCAAGTCTCACCTCAGCCACTTTCTACATTCTCCTCAAACTGACCATCTATTAAAATAAGGCGTCTCTCTTCTCTGCACCCCAGGCATGGTGTGGCACTTACATGAGATGCTCTGAAAGACGATAAAAGGCTAGAGAGTAGTTGAGGGGACTAACCAGTGTCCAGGGACCGTACCACACAGCTCCCTTGTGGTGCTGGGAAGAAGACTCAGGTGCAGTGGTGCCCACTGTGTTTATGAAACATGTTTATGGTTCCTTTTGCTCTGTTAGCTCGTCTCTTTGATAATTTTTATATTCTAATTAAACAGAGGCTCTATATCAGGATGTGTAGTGTTTTATAGATCTCTGAAGCAGCTTTTGAAACTGGCTGTTGCTGGAGGATTATAACCAGTCATTTTTCCACGTTGTCGACATGAGCTTTGAAAATGCCGTGGAAAAGCAGCAAGAGGATACTGTAACATTAGTTTTAGCTTCATTTCAACACAGGCAGGAGCGCCCCTGCCTAGAAGATCTCTTATTGACAAAATCCAACTGTACAGGTTTTTTTCTCCTTAATATCTGAGTAAAGGCTGACATCTTTTGTCATCAGTTCTAAAATAGTTTTCATCTGAACGGTTAAAACAAAGATCGTGTTTGCTTCGGCGGCACATATACTAAAACAAAAATCCATTTCAGGACCCATGTCTTTAAAGATTAAATGTCTAATTTGTCATTTTCCCCTGAAATATTTTGTGATGCTTGAGTGTTGTGCAGGAAGATGATTTTGGATTTTTGTTTTTTTAAAAGAGATTGCAATAGCAGTGCTTTGAATGGAAAGGAATGTGAATTTTATAGTTCTCCAGAAACATTCAGTTGGTTATATAGTTTAATTTTTAGGCCATAGCTCTGTCCAAGAAGCTGCCTTCTTTTCAAGATGGACTTGCCTCCAAATTATAACAAATGGCAGATTCAACAAATGTTGAATCTCTGGACACAGTAGATTCTAGAATCTGGAGTAGGCATTTTACATGACATAAAGGTTTTAGCACACTCACTTGGCGCTTAAACTACTGTAGTTTATAAACGCCATTGAGATTAACTAGAAGGCATACCATCAAGTACCACATAGAGAAGAAGAAAACAAGTTTTCATATACTTTGAGAGTCATGAACTCTTCTGAAGTGGCAAGAATATTTTGGCTCCCAAGCATAGGTTAATTTGACCAATTGTATAGTTAGGTGCTATGATAGGTAGGTTTATTGTGCCAACAAGTCTGATAAACACATGTGGAATTAATAAGGTCACAGTTTAATTGAAGGACAAAGAGATAAATGGTCTCTTGCTCTCTGATGATTGGACCAGTGTATGGCTACCTTGGCTGGTTCTTCGATTCAACTTGCGAGCTACACTGTCTGGGAGACACCCAACCTGTGGACCGTTTCACTATGGTTGGAGGTTCCTTTAAGGCCTGCTTTGCTACACTGCTGGCGTGTACATCACTTGAGCTGAGGACTGTCAGACCCTGTCATCTGGCTGACTGTTGGTGACCCGCCCTGTTGTTTGCTGCCTGTGGCCAGACTGTCTGTATTGCACTACAGAAGACTCAGACATGCTTCCTTGTAGCCCTCATGAGTTGAAGGACTGCCAGTGTATTGATTCATGGAAGTGAGTTGAACTGAGCCCTCAGTACTGCTCTGTTGACAAATTAGCTGTTTATTTCTTCATGTTCTTTTCATCTATCTTATCTATCTATCATCGTAAGTGTCCTGGTTTCTTTTCTCTAAAGAACCCTAACACAGATGCCATAGAGTCTGTTTCAACTCATAGTGTCCCAAGGTACAACTAAACAAAACACTGCCCAGTCCTGCACCAAACTCACAGCTGTTCTTAAATTTGAACCCATCACTGTGTCAGTCCATCGTCTTGAGGGTCTTTCTCGCTGCCTGTCTTTTTGGCCAAGCAAACTTGAGTTCATAAAATAGTCACCCGGCCTGCGTTTAGGGTGGCATGTAAGACCCAAAGCACCATGTGGTCTAAGCTTATAAACCTTCTCTCCCCTCTGGCATGAATAACTTCCCTTCTTAAAACTGTTTGATTACATGGTTTAGTGTTTGGTGGGATTCTTCGGTTTTGTTTTAAGCCATGATTTTCAAACTTGTGCTCCCCCTTTAACACCACCCCCCACAGAGACCACAAGCTTTTCTGTGATACCTTTCAGGGCACAGAACAATTGAAGCACGTTGTACAGTGGGCCGGGGAGTCAGCAGACTGGATTCTGTCTGAGTTTAGTTGACCTGCAAGTAAACGGTGCCACCAGGGGTTCAGATTTGCTCTTGGACAGTTAGAGATCATCATCTCCCTCTCTGGACTTTAACTTCCCCGAGGGCAGGGATCGTTCTTTGGTTCACAGAGAGATTTCCTGGTGTCACAACTAGTGCCAGGCATGAACTAGGCTTCAGCTCCTGCTCCGTGCATGTGTGAATGCAAAGAAACCTGGCAAGAAAGATCTCCTGGTCTCCCGGCATCTGCCGTAGTTCCTCCTCCACATTGGCTAAAAGTGCTAGGCAACTTGTCTCTCCCCAGCTCATCACTCATCAGGGGCTGGGGAACCTTTTCTTTGCCAAGGCCCATTTGGACATTTATATCTGCGTTCAGGGGCCACACTGGTCTGGACCCCCCTGTGTGGGCAGGAGCTGCCCCTCTTTGGAGAGGTGTGCCATGTTCGCTGGCCTGGATGGTTTCTCAGCCTTATCCAGCCCCGGGGACAGAACATCCAGGCCCCGACCAGGGTCTGAACAGACTGAGTGTGATTGGCTTTTCTGCCTGTGAACTGGGACGGTTGTCCTGCAAGCCTGTGTTCGAGATGAGGACTCCTCGGTCATTTCCAAACGTCCTGGAAGAGAAGGCGTCAGACGAAAACAAGATGGTTTTGGAAAAACAACAGCTCCGCCGTCCCAGACTTCTGCCGGGACACTGGCAGCCCTCAAAGCCAGTGCCCCAGTGTGTTCTGGAGCTTTCCACCTGCACCTCCTGGGAGAGCACGCCAACTGCATGCAGCGGCGGCAACCTTGGCAGGACTCACCCTGAGAGAGCCAAGGGGCGTTCCTACGGTGGAGGCATGACATAATTTAATTTTACTTTACTATTCACTGGATGTGCCCATTGTGTGTTAGCCTCTGGGTGTGTTTACCAGGAGCTTAGGGAAGAGAGAGGCTGTCTTGTCTGTAAAGACAGCCTGTGAAGAAAGGGTTGGGCACGCACACACACACATACACCACCCTCCCTTTCTCCCTTGGCATCCAGGACCATTCTGGGTTAAGGGTGAAGTCATGACTACAATGTCACCGGGGACCTGCCTTTCTCAGTCTACTCCCTTGGTCCTCGTATCCCTCCTGATTTCTCAGAGCACACCCACATTGGAAAGGGCCCCACCAGGCCCCACCCTCGCTTCAAGAACTCGAAACCAACCTACTGCCTGTGGGTGCCCTTTCCCAGCAGCACCCCCTGAATGTCCGTCCAAAAGCCGAAGTTCAAAGCTACAGCAGCATTTACTTGTTCATGAAACCCAAGGGGTCCAGAGCAGGGTCGTGGGGTCCAGCCCTGCCACCACCCCTCTGATGTCACAGGCAGGTATCTTGTTGTTCTCCAGAGGGGCGCAGTGGTGCAATTCCACCATCCTCACTGCCATGAAGCCAATAGCCTCCCTGCATAGAGTTTCCGAGGGGCACTTCTTTAAGGGAGCATCTAGCCTCGTCTTCCTCCCAAGGAGTGACTGCTGACTTTGACCCGCTGATCTTGAGGTTAACAGTCCGGTGCCTACTCAACAGGTTTTACACCTACAGGGCGATCCTGGAAAGTGCATTTGGCTGATGTTTATAAATTTGGGGGAATGTTTCCTCCCCACCCTACCCCCATGTAGAAAGTAATTCCCATTGTATACTTTTCTGGTGAGTTTATAGTTGTCACTGGTATTTATCAAATGGTCCCCCCCCCTTTTTTTTTCTCATTCCAATTTACTTGCTCACTTTGATTCTTCTAACAGAAACCTGGCGTCATTATCTGGAGAGCAAACATCCTAACATCCTTGGGGCTGTCCGGAGCATTCGTCTGGTTCTGTAACCGAAAAGCAACCCCCCATCCCTGGCCCTCAAGAACTACATTGGCTAGTCGGTGGAATTATCAGTTTGTGTTCCTAAACCTCCCATTTTTCAAAAGGAAGATGTAGAGTATTTCTCATGAAATGA
>PVJH01017271.1:0-48254 GCA_004026705.1 Nesogale talazaci | reverse complement strand
ACCCTTTTGTTGTTTTCTGCTCTTTATCCTATATGATTCTAACATTTTTTTATTTGAAATGTTTTATAATTAATTTATACACCAAGCATACATAGTAGGAATTCTTAAAAAGCTCAAGGAAAATTTCCATTATCTTTGAATTCCATTATTCTATGATATTTTTGCAGACCCTTGTAGTTGACTGTGTATATATATATATGTATATATATATATATATATACACATATATTTGAGGGGTACCCCCCAAAGTACGAAGAAATATCAATGGGGCAGAGCTTTGTCTCCCATTGGGCAGTCATCAAGCAACTTGCTCTGAGTTAGTGCACCCAGTGGCATTGCTTAGAAAGGTTCTCTCTGGTCACAGTGACCTTTTCGTAAAAACAGTTTCTCTCAAACCTCATTTTTTGTGATGGCCAATTTAAGAGAACAGTGTGCATCTGTGAAGTTGCACAGCTGCACAACAGTGTGCAGTTGTTTCCTGCTGAGGAAAAAGTGCTGCAGAAACTGCTGAGATGTTGTGATATTGAACAAGGACAGTGTTATGGGGAAAACTCAAGTGTATAAGTGATTTTGTTTCAAAATAGATGAAATGTCAATTGATAACAAACATCATTCTGGAGGTACATCAACTTCCTGAATGGATGAATATGTTGATAAAATTTGTGCACTTGTTCTCAAAGACTGACTATAGACCATTGAAGGTATGGGCACGTTATCTGGACTATCTTGGAGTTTGGTTTAGTGAATTTTAAATACAGATTTTGGAATGAGAAGGGTCGCTGAGAAATTTGTGCCTCAGTTTTTGATTGACCCAGAAAAAAAAAGATTCTGTGCTTTGAAAGAATAGTTTCTAAGTGACTCAGACATTTCCCCTGCCCCCTCCCACCCCAAGATCATAACTGGAGATGAGATATGGTGCTATGGTTAGGACCCTGAAAGCAAACGTCAATCAATCCTGTGGCAGACACTATCATCGCTAATCTCAAGAAAGCTTGTCAAATGAAAAAAGATTAAGATGGTGTTCATTTGTTATGTGTGTGTGCTTTTTTTTAAATGAGAGGTTACTAGTGAATTTGGAGTTTGTTCCACCAGGTCAGATTGCAAAATAAATTTTTCATTTAGAGCAGTGGTTCTCAACCTGTGGATCATGACCCCTTTGGGGATTGAACAACCCTTTCACAGGGGTTGCCTAGGACCATCAGAAATCACATATTTCCGATGGTCTTAGGAACCAAGACATTGCTTCTCTGTCCATCTCCAGGTCAGAGATGGAGATATGTTCACATACGAGTGCCCAGTGTGAGGACTGTTAACCCATGCTTCAAGACAAAATTTCACTTATTTATCATTAGAAATAAATATTTCACAATATATATTGTATATTGTTTTAGTGACTAATCACTGTGCTTTCACTATATGTTCCATTTTTAACAATGAAAATATACCCTGCGGGCTGAGCCCCGGTGGTATAGTGGTTGTGCGCGGGACTGCGGCCCACTGGGATGGAGGTTCAATTCCAGCAGCAGCTCCACAGGAGCAAAGGCTGGGCCCCTACTCCCACCACCAGAGGGCAATGATGTCCCCAAAACAAAAAACAACAAAAAACAAACAAAAAAGAAAATACACCCTGCATAACAGACATTTACATTTACTGTTCATAACAGTAGCAAAATTACAGTTATGAGGAGCAATGAAAATAATGTTGTGTTTGGGAGTTACCACAACATGAGGAACTGTATTAAAGGGTTGCAGCATGAGAAGGTTGAGAACCATTTATCTAGAGCTTCTGAAATGATTGTGTAACAGTATAAACCAAAATAGGCCTGATTTGTGACAGATAGTTTTACCACCATGACAATGCATCTGCTCATGCAGCCATCTCAAAGGCAAAAACCACCTCTTACTCCCTTGAGCTCACTCTGTTCATCTTCTTTCTGTTTCCTTAAATGCAGAGGGACATGAAAGGATAGGGACTTAATGGAGTAGAAGAGCTGAAGAAAAAACAAGGGAGGTGCTGTCAGTAATTCAAACAGATGAATTTGAAAAATGTTTCCAAGAATGGAATTGCAGATTTGACAAATGTCTTAAGTGTAAAGGAGAGTACTTTGAAAGTGATAGGGTTGGTTGCTTTGAAAAAAAAATTTTAAATACACAGCTTTGAAAAAATATCAGGATTTTTTAGGGTATACCCTCATATATATACACATATACTTTATATATAGGAGAATAGGCTAAAAACTAACACTCATAGGGCTCCACTTCATACATGCCCTGGTTTACACTGATGCAAAATGTTTAAAGTTATTTCTGCAATTAGTGAATGGAATCAGGCAAGTTGTCTCAGACATAATCTCGTCTTGATTTTTTTCACATGATCCAATCAAAGTAATGGCTTTCAAGAGGATCTACAGGAGCAACAAAATATAAGGCAGAGAAGTTTGGTTTGAAAATAATACCAACTGTTTTTTGTTTTGTCTTTTAGATTCCAAAGAGGCAACCATGATAGAGGTTTTAAAAGACAATTACAAAGGGTTAATAGAGAGGAGTTTTAAGAATATTTAAAATGGATTTGGTATGAAAACATAACAGGTAAGCTACACTGAGGATTTTTCCCCTACCACAATAAAGTACCTATTTATTCTTCAAGAGTCGGTTCTATGACAATTTGCTAACAAATCGACCCATTCTCCATTCGGTCCTTGTTTTGCATCTTCAGATTCTCTTGCTCCCCAAACTCAAGGAGCATTGAAGTGAACCCACTTAGAGTCCTTCAATATGCTCAAACAGCCCTTTTGACATTTTTAAGGAAGGTCTCTATGCTATCAAAGAAATTGTGCTTGAAAAAAAAAGAAAAAAAATTGTGCTTGACTTTCACTAATGTATCCCTGCAGTTGTGTGTTTGCATGTCTACCTCCTGAATCTTTTCCTGAAGAATTCTATATACATTTCTTTTTTATATAATTTAACAAAGTATGTTACAGAAATTAAGTTCCATAATTGCAAGTTCATGCCAGTTTAACCATCATGATGTCCGGGTGTAAATGTAGGTGCTTTGTCTTATGTTAGTTCTTCCTGCTCACAACTCAACTCTTCAACTAACTGAGAAAGTCAGTCATGTGTTGACACACTTGTTGTTGACATGCCTTCCCATAGAAAAGGAATGCATTTCCCCGAAGGACAGATGGTGAGCACTCACACAGTGGAAGGGAAATGCTTCATGACCCTGAAGCTTTATTCCTGAGTAGGTGTCCACATAATTAATTGGTTGTCATCAAGCCTACCCCTACAAATTGTGATCCCCTGTTTGTCTGTGTAGAATTGTACTTTAAAGGGTTTTCAAGGACTGATTCTTCAAAATTTGATCGCCAGGCCTTTCCTCTGGAGCAACTCTGGGTGGAAGAAATCCTCCAACAGAGTGGAGAGCAGTAGCAGTAGCATTTGCCACCCAGGATTCTTCTCCAAAATTTACTAGAGAAGCCTGGATTTTTGTTTTGCTGTTGCTTCTCATCCACTCTGCTTTGGTTTCTATATTCACTCTTAAATACCAATCAATTTCTTAGACCGAATTCTTAATGGAATGTGTTTTTCATCATCATGATGATGACTTTTGTTTCTCATTTCTAACAGCATCAATGGAGAAGAAATAAGATACAGAGAATAAGTCTTTTTTGGTGAATGGTAGCATTTTCATTTTTTTTACCCTATCGCTTCTTCCTTGCTGGCATTTCCTTCTGTTAAGAAAGTGGTTTCTTGCCACTCCTATTCACCGTACCTACCCTCTGTACAGATCCTTCCAAAAGTCTTTTCTCTGTCATATCATGCCCCCATGTTCCCCAATGATGACAACTCGAGGTTTGTCTGTCAGCATTTATATGGCAAACGTGTCAGGAACAGCATCTCTTCCTTACGCTTTCATTATGTTTAGAGAAAAAATAAATTTCCCCTTATTCTGTCAGAAACTTGGGAACTGTTTAAGTTGGACATAAATGCCACTTAGATTTCAGAGGGAGTTTTTATTTCAACACTTCAAGTCAGCTGACTTCTCTTCTTTTCTGGTAACAGTTAAGTGATGAGGGAGAACTCAGAGGCAAGCTCTTTGAACAGATTCATTTGAGAATTCCTGCAGTTTCTGCTCACAGATGGCCCATCATTCAGGGGCCCTGGAAGATTTGTTAGTTTAAAATGTACTGAAATTAGTTCTGTATTATTAACTAAGTATGCTTCCTTTACTAGGCTGTGCCATGTATTCCCTGAGAAGTTGCTATAGTTAAATTTTTGGGAGGGGGAAAAGAATAAGTACAATTCTGCAAAATGTGCATTTTTGTTTTAACATATTGAAAGGGCAGGATTGTGAAGTCAAATACCAAAGAAACTAGGACCACTCCTAGCTACTTGATGAAAATTATTTTAAAACTTCTTTTAAAAATAATACCTAGTGCTTGTTTGTGATGTAAAAGTCACTGAGTCCTACCTATAATATTTGAGGTGTGAAGAAAAACAAAGATAAAATACGCATTCTCAAGTAATTTGGTGACAACCACTGATGGAACTTTTTTGATATCATGAAAAGTTTATGGGGAAGTTGAGCCTACTTTTTGATATCTTTTCCCACACTTTAGAAGTTAGTGGTTACTTATGTTTTCTGTTCTTTATATCTATTTATTAACTTCCAATTTTCTAGAAACTCATATATTTGTTGGATATTTTATATTTTACTTATTGCTATAATTAAAATTGTCTGGTTTCACCTAACCAAAATCCCCCCACCCCCCAATAAAACAAAACAAAATCACTTCTATTACTCTACGGAAAACTGACAGTGATCTTATATCTCCTAGTTCTGCTTGGTAGACTGCTCTGTGGGTTTCTGAGACTATAACTCATTTCAGAAATGGAAAGCCTCTCTTTCTCCTGAGCAGCAGTTGGTGGTGTTGAACTGATGTCCTTTTGGATTGCAGCTTCATGATAACTAGTAGGTCACCAGGACTCCTAGAATGCTTATTTTTTTAACATTTGCATGCATGGTTGTATGTTTGTGCAAATTCTACCATCAGATATTCTTTTGTTCAAAGGTATGGCTTTCTGCCATATTGATTTCTGTTATCCTTTTTATTCATTTGTAGTAAGGAGCTCTGGTGGCACAGGGGTTAAACTGCTTGCAAATGAGCCATAGGCCAGCAGTTCACATCCAACCACTGCTCTGCTGGAGAAAGATGCAAAAGACTGCTTCCAGACACAGACTCAGTTCTTCTCTGACCTACAGGGTTGGTGGGCATCAGAGCTGACAAGACAATAGTGAGCTTGGTTGGGTTTCATTGTTTCCTGCCTTTGTTCATTACTTTTATCCCTTTTATTTACTTATTTTTTAAAAATTAAATTAATTTAGATTCTCAAACGCCACTCCCAGAGAGTAAATGAAATGCTGTTTTGTTGTAGTGTTGTGGTCTATGATTTAAACCCACTGGCTGCACTGAGAGAGAAAGAGGCGGCTTTCTGCTCATGTAAAGATTTATGACCTCCACAAACACACAGGGGTAGTTCTTCCCTGTCCTTCAGTTTGCTTTGAGTTTCAATAGACTCTCAACAGTGAGTTCAGTTTGGGAGTTTTCCTCAAGTGGTTGTCGACTCACAGCAATACTATGTAACCGTGAGGAACTGACACACACAGTCTTCCTCATTGTAATGTCTAGATTCCAACTCATTCTCTAGAGGAACTACTGAAGACTTAACTATTGTGCCACTAGAAACCTAAACCAAACTCAGTGCCAGCAGGTCAATGGTGACGCACAACGACCCTTTGTGGGTTTCTGAGATGGGGGTAAAAAGTCCAGTCTGTCTCTCCCAGAGTAGCTGGTGGTGAACCGCTGGTCATGAGGATTTCAGCCCAAGGCATAACCACTACACTACCAGGGGTCCTTAAAGGAAATATTGGACTCATTGAATTTTATTTTTCTTTGTTAGAAATTGAGAGCATTTAAGAGTTGAATTCCCTCTTACTACAGATTTGGCTCATTCTTTCAACCCTCCCTCTTTTTGTTTCTTGACTTATCTATGGATGTAGTTATATTTTCTTCGACCTGGATCAGATTTCCTAAAGGAGCCTGGAATGAGTAGAACTCTACTTACAGAATGCCTTCTCCCAGCAATCATATGACTGATGAAAAGCATCTGAAGAACACTAGAACTAGGGGTACATCTTCTAAGATAGCATTCCCCAAGCTTCCTCACATAGTGGCAAACATAGACAATAATGTTCATACAGCCCAATGGGACAAACAACTGAGACTTCTTCCATGTAAATACAGTTGTACCCTATGCTTAACACACCAGCTGAGAATTTCTACTCTGTGAGACAGCTTTGACCATGCTTCATGAAATAGTTTACTGTACCCCAATCTAGAAGTTCAAATATTCCAAGACTAATTGTTTTGAAGTCTTCTTCTTTTTGAATCAATCATTTTACTGGAAGCTTTTATAGCTCTTATAACAATAATGCACACATCAATTGTATTATGTGCATTTGTATATATATTGCCATCATTATTTTCCAAACATTTTTTCTACTTGAATCCTTGGTATCAGTGCCCCCTTTTCCTCTCCCTCCCTACCCCACCCTTCACTCCTTGTGACTCCTTGATAAATTATACTCTATTGTTATTTTCATAGCGTACACTGTCTGCTGTCTCCCTTCACCCACTTTTCTGTTGTGGATCCCCTGGTGGTGGTAGTGGTTAGGTTATACACTGATCACTGTGATCAGTTCCCCCTCTCATCCTCTTCTCCCACCACCTTCCCTTTATTCTCATGGTATCACTACTACCATTACTGTTCTTAGGAGTTTATCTGTCCTGGATTCTGTATGTCCAGGGTTCCAATGTATATGCTCTGGTCTAGCTGGATTTGGAAGGTAGATCTGGGGTCATGATAGTGGGGGAGGAAGTATGAAAGAACTAAAGCAGTGGTTCTCAACCTTTCTAGTGTTACGACCCTTTAATATAGTTCCTCATGTTGTGGTGACCCCCAACCATAAACTTATTTTCTCTGCTACATCATAACTGTAGTTTTGTTACTGTTATGAATCAGCTGACCCCTGTGAAAGGGTCCTTCGACCCCCAAAAAGGTCATGGCCCACAACTTGACAAGCGATGAACTCTATGAATGTTGTGAGTTTTGTTGATGTTATACTGCACCCTGGCTGGCTTGTCCTTCTTTTGGACCCTACTGTGAAGGGGTGCCTTATTATCTACAGATGGGTTTTGGATCTCCACCCCAACCCTCCAGTTCACATCATTAGGATAGTTTATTTTGGATCTTTTGATGCCTCATACCTGATCTCGTCAACACTGTTTGATCACACGGGCTGATTGACTTCTTCCATGTAGGTTTTGTTACTTCCCTGCTAGATGGTTGCTTGTTTATTTTCAATTATTTGAGACCCCAGATGCTATATCTTTTGATAGCTGGGTACCAGTTTTCTTCACCACCTTTGCTTATGCACCGATTTTGTTTTCAGAGATCATATAGGGAAGGTGAGCATCAAAGAATAACAGGTTATTAGAACAGAGTGTTCTGGATTTGACGGAGTATTTGAGTATAGGCCCAAAGTCCGAATATGACTAATATTGAAAACTAAGTTATTAGAATGTAATTTGCATACAGTGAAAGTCATCCTTCTTTAGTGTACTTTTTTCCTGTGTATGAAATTTTCCAAAAATTTAGAGTCAAGTAACTAGCACCAGAGTCAAGCTATAGAATTGTTTTCTCACTTCAAGAAACTCCCTGTGCCCTTAATGGTCAACTTTGCTCCTTTCTCCCAAGAACTGACGAAACCACTAACCCCTTTTCGATACCCTATATTTTGGTCTATTCCAAAATATCATACAAATGGAATCTTACATAAATAGCTTTTTGCATTTGCCTCTTCCTACTTATAATTTATTAGGGATTCATCCACATTGTTGTATTCATCTGTAGTTTGTTACTTTCTCTTTATTGTCTCATAGTATTATTGATTGAATGTGTTGTAACTCTTGACTAGTTCAAGGGCATTTGAGCTATTTCCAAGTTCTGATAATTATGAATAAAATTGCTGTAATTATTTTGAGGGAACATAATCTTTATTTCTTTTGGATGAATTCAAGGAGTAAAATGGTGCTATCTAATGAATAATGATTTATGTACAGTCATGAATAGTATATGAATACAAATTTATTCTTAAGTGAAATTTCACGATAGTACAGAAACCCTACATTGATACTAGAAGAACTGTACTTTACATCTCTTCAATTTCAACAGCTCCAAGTCTGTAAACTTTCCCACAGCCCATTTTAGACAAATATGTCATACTTTATTGAAAAAGTTGATGCCAAAATATAAATAAATAGAAAGAAAAAATTGATGCCAACAGAAGCAATACATACCATTTTTTCCTTCCACAATCTAAACCCATAATTGCCTCCTAGCCTACTTATCCTTATTTCTTTCCTGTTAATAAGGAAGAGGTTTCCTCGATATTTCTTCTCAAAAGGCTGTTTTTATTGGTTTCACTCTAACTACACAAGAGTATGTAATTTCTTCAAGATCGTCAATGATCATGCTGTTCAAATCAATGAATTTTTCTTATATCTGCATGTTATTATTCTAATCTTTTGCACACAGGACATTTTTTTCTCTTTCTTAAGGTAAAAGTATTATTTTACAGTATTTTTATAATTATAGATTTACTATGAAAATATCACATAAAGTTCTTGTATACTCTATATGCAATTTCCCTACTACTAACAACCTGTATGGGCTTATTTGTTATAATAATGGACTACCATGACTTGATTACTTTTAAATGATATCAATATTTTGTTTTATAGGTGTCGCCCAGTCAATTCTGACTCATAGTGACCCTATGTAGAACAAAAGGAAACATTATCTGGTCCTGCTGGTCCTCACCCGTGTTATGTCTGAGCCCATTGTTGCAGCTTGTGTCAATCCATCTTCCTCTGTTTTGCTTTCCCTCAAATTTATCAAGAATGAGGTTCTTTTCCAAGGTCTAGTCTCTCCTGATAACAGACCAAAGTAGATGAGACCAAGTCTTACCATCCTTGCTGATAAGGAGCATTCAGGCTGTACTTCTTTCAAGACAAATTTGTTTGTTCCTTTGGTGTTCCAATATTCATCACCAGCATCATAATTCAAATACATTCATTCTTCTCTAGTCTCTCTTCTTTTGTCTTCAACTTTCACATGGCTATGTGGTGAGTGAAAACACCATGACTTGGGTCATGGTTTAGTCCTTAAAGTAAAATCCTTGCTTTTCAATACTTTAAAGAGGTCTTATACAGTAGTTTTACCTAATGCAATGACACATTTGATCCTTTGGCTTTTGTTGCTCTGAGTATTGACTGTGCATTCCCCAAACAAAAAAAAAATAGTGAAAACTTCAATCTTTTCTTTCTTTATCATAATGTTGCCTACTGGTCCAGTTGTGAGCATTTTAGTTTTCTTTACATTGAGTTTACCGAAGGCTGCAATCCTAGTTCTTCATTATCAAGTGTATTAAATCCTCTTCAAATTCAGCTAGCAAGGTTGTGTCATCTGCATATTATAGGTTGTTAAGAAGCTTTTCTCTAATCTTAGTGTGGCATTCTTCATGAGATATTTCTCTGATTATTTCCTCTAATTATTCTTTGATTATTTTCTCTGCATATAGATTGAATAAACAAGGTGAGAAGATAGATCCTTGACCCAAACCTTGTAAACTATGCTCTGTTCTCTTGTTTTGCTTTCAAAACCATTTCTTCTCTTTTTCTTTCTTTCTGTAATTATTTATTTTTAAGACATTTTTATTTGCACTTCTTCCACTTATGTAATTCAATATGTCAGTCATATCAAGGAGAGTTTTGCAATCAATTTTGTAGTATTTCCTTCTTCCTTGTATTCAATGCTATTTGGGTAATTATTTTTTTAAGTTGTGCGAATATATATATATACACATATATTACACACACATATATATCTCTATATATATATATGAAAACATTATCCAATCCAACAACTTCCACATGTACAATTCAGTGCCATTACTTATACTCTTCATGAACAACAAGCTCTTGATTCATGTTCATATTCTACCTGAGCACAATGAAATATTCTAGAACTCTCATTCTAAAGGCTATCCATAATTTTTTAGGTATCACACTAACAAGTGCCTTAGAATAGTCAATGAAATACAGGAAGCAATCTCCTGTTATTCTCTGATTTCGGCCAAGATCCATCTGATAACAGCAATGATATTCTTTTGATATACTTTTTTGGTTCAGATTATATTCTGTATCTGGCTTGTATTACTGACAACACATTGTCAATGCCCTGTGAAACTGTTGTTGGATGATCTTTAGCAAAATTTTACTTGCATTTTATAGCAATGATATTATTCTATACTTTGTGCATTTTGCTGGTTCACCTTTCTTTGAAGTAAAAATATGGATGTCTTCCAGTCAATTGATTGTGACTTCCAAATTTCTTGGCATAATTAAGTGCTTCCAGTAGTTAATGAGCTTGTTGAAGCATTTCAATTGGTATTTCATCAATCCTTGGATTCTTGTTTTTGGCTCATGCCTTCAGTGCAGCTGAGATTTATTCCTTCAGTTCCATTGGTTCTTAATCATAAGCCACCTCTTGAAATGATATAATACCAACTAGTACTTTTTAGTATGTGACTCTGTATTTTTCCATCTTCTTTTGTTGCTTACTGCATCATTCAATATTATGCCCATAGACTCCTTTAACTTTGCAACTCATGGCTTGAGTTTTCTTTAGTTCTTCAAGTTAAAGATATGATGGATGTGCTCTTCCTTTTTGTTAGTCTATTTCTAGGTCTTTTTATATTTCATTATAATATTTTACTTTATTTTCTTGAGCTACCACTTGAATTCTCTATTCCACTGTTTCAATTTGACTTACTTACTATACCATTATATTTAAATTTTAGTTTCTTCTGAGATACATTTTTTCTTTCTTTTTAATGATATTTGCTTTCTTCGTGTGTGATGTCTTGATGCCATCCTAAAGCTTAACAGTTCTACTGTCATTAGTGTTCAATGCAGCAATCTTTTCTTGAGATGTTCTCCAAAGTTAAATAGAATATACTAAAGGTTATTTTTTTGTGCTCAAGAATGTTTTTATTTTCTTCACCTTCAATCTGAGCTTATATATGGGACATGTATTTTTTTTGCCATAGTTGGCTTGGTTTTCATCACTGATATTGAGTTTTTACATCCTCTTTGTCCGCAGATATAGAGAATTTGATTTTGGTGTCTTCCATTTGAAGAAGTACACATATACAGGTGGCTTTTGTATTTGAGAATATATTTGAGATGAAACAGTCTTTGCTCTTGCAATATTATATCATGTGATCTTTAGATTTATTGAGACCATCTTATCCAACTACCATTCTCCCTCTTTATTTCCAATTTTGCATTCCAAATAACTATAATTACCAATGTCTCTTGATTGTCTATTTTATTAACTTCAGAATGAACATTTTGGTGAGATTCTTCAATTTCTTCATTATTGGCTGTGTTAGTCTGATATTAACCCATTCGCCTGAAATCAGTCTATAAAGTCTTCTTCCGACTCACGAATTCACAGGTCAGTGGGTGCAGATTCCCGGTGCTGACAGGGCACCTCGCCTCCAGGGCTCAGGGTCCATCAACAGCAGAAGCAACTCATCACTGGCAGAGGTTTCCATCGGGCCACTCCAGCTTCAGAGGTCTGGCTACATTGGGGCAAAGCTGTGTGGTCTCTCCGCTGGCTCCTCTAGTTCTCGAACACTGCCAGCTTGTCTTGTCCATGATTAATCATCTCTGAGACTAACTCCCAACAACCGGGGGAGATAGCTTCTCATCTTCACGGGGGAAATATCATGAGATTTCCCAGGAGTCTCAGGTGAAAGCTATGCCCACATAGAGGCCTCATTGGCTACTCAATGGCTATTTCCAGATTAACAGGCTAGACTCCACAACTACATTTCAATTATAAAATTAATATAAGCACATAACTGCCACATTGACTTTAGTGGTTGGTAAACTTGAATAATAGATTGACTAGATTTCCTTGTATCCAGATAGATATTATCCTATCACAGAAAGTATTGTCCTTTCTGATGATATATCATTCCTAGCATAGTAAACCATATGACTGATTTAAAATGGCCAATACTAATCCATTTCAGCTCATGATTGCCTAGGATATTAACTGTACATATTCCATTTAATTTTAGATAGCTCTTGATTTTCCTAGATTCATGCTTCATATATTTCAGGTTCCAATTAGGAATAGATTCCTGCATCTGCTAATCTTCATTTTGAGTAATACACAAATGAAGGACCTGAAGGCTTTATTTCTAAAGACTTTATTCTCTCCCTGCCATTATATCAACTCTACTTTGATGAACACATCTACTGGCACCATTTCTGACAAAGTTCTGCTGTCATTTAAATGGTTTTCAGTGTCTAATTCCTCCAAAGTCAATAGTCTATTCCTTCTTCATTGTTTATTCTTAACCTGGAAGCTCACTGAAATATCTTCATTTTGGATGACACTGCTGGTCTTTGCAATAGCAGGGACACAGCTTCCAATATCACAGCAACACATGAGCCACAACAGTACAAAAAATTGACAGATAGATGAGGAACCTATAACTTACTATTTTTGTTTTTTTTATAGGAAAACACAAAGGCTATTCCAGCCCTCATTTTTGCTGCCACTCAACTTTACCAAGCATGGTGTTGCAGGTACAAAAAGTTTAAACTATTAAGTACAACATTCTCTGAATAGTGCTCTGTTACAGACATAGACAAAGGACAAAATAAATACCATGTGATGACTAGGAAGATACAGCCACATATCCAGAAATATTGAGGATTGGCAGCAGCCACGCACTCTAAATAGACAAAAAAGATGGTCCTTTGAGTTGAAGCTCTTATTTGGACTTCTAGCATGTACATCTGGGCCTATCTGATTGTCTGGGTTTTTTGTTTCTGTTTCGTTTTGAGGTTTTTTTTGGTTATGGCAGCTAACAAAGACAGTTACATACTATCAGTATCAGTGTGAGTTATCACTATTCACTTTATCCCTGTTCATATTTCTTCCAGGCTTTTCCCATATATCTATGCTATTTTTCCTCTCTCTTCCCAAACTACTGTTTGGAAGGAAATCACTATGTACAGCTCAAACTTAAAGAAGTGGCGTTATTTCATGTTTATTCTTAGACTCTGCTTTGTTTGCACTCACTCTGAGGCTATTTCTTAATTTTAGAAGTTACAGTTGCCCGAGATAGACTTTCCTGGACTATCAGTTTTCCCTCCACCTTATGCTAGAAAATGGAAGGGTTTCATCTTTTGTTTTTCTTCATCATCTTTCATTTTGTCATAGGTAGCTAGAAGAATTTGTGTCTGAAAATTTCCTTGGCATGATTTCTGAGATCATTAGGCTGCTTTGCTATTTTCCATATTGCTGCAGGCAACCGTTTTGCTAACTGTTCTGTCTTTATATAACTCCAGTGCCCTTTTCACCAGCTTCCAATAACATTTTCCTCATTGTTCTTGAAGCCCTAATACTTTCCCTGAGGCCATTTAAGTTTTCACAAGGGTTCCTTTCAGTTCATGCTCACCATCCCATCTTAGCCAAGGCACAGATTGTAGGTGTACAGTGATCACAGTGTCACCCTTCTAGGCACCGAAATTTTTTCTGATTATTTGATTTTGTGGGTTAGTGTTTTGGGCAGAGTTCAGCTGGCCCATCCTTCTGTTATATATGATGTTGTGTCCTATTATTTGGTAGTCTTTACCAGGTGAATCAAATGGTTTGAATAGTCAAGATGACTTCAGACTGATGTCTGTTGCCCAAGAAAAGTTGACTATGTAGCTGAATTAGGTTGGGATTTTTCACCAGGATAACTATTTTTAGATTTGAAGGCATTCTAAAGAGTCTAAAAATGAAGGCATTATAAGGAGACTAAAAAACATTATAGAGAAGAATTCTAAAGGAAACTCCTAGCACTATCAAGAGACTAAAATGTCTGCAGTAATTCTTTCATCACAGAGACATGCTTCAGCAAATTTTGTTTTGAATGAACCCATTGCTATATGAACAGGAACCCTCTTAGCAGTACTCTTCTACTTGTCCTTGTATGTACATGCATATGAGAGGACATCAACATGGATGAGCTTTACTCATATCTTTCAATTTCATTTTTTCCGTTATTTTTAAATCACCTTCTTATGTCTATCTTTACACATGCATGCATATTTATTCATTTATAAAATTACTGGCATATATGTTACTTTTGTTATTCCAAATTTGTATTTGCATATATTAATAACATCTCTTTTGCCTGTATTTATTTTTTTAATTTAAAGTGGAGCGTTATTTGCTCAGTACACCAAATAGGATGTAAGCACTGACATGACAAATATACAGAAAGATGCATATCAACATGGAACAGTCATTTAGTTTAAATGAAGGGAAATCTCTTTAAATGTTATGACAACATACTACCAAGAAGAATCTTCAGTTAATTATACATTTCAATAAAATAAAGGATAATAGGTTAAATTGAAGTTAGCTTGAGAATTTTCCATAAAATAAAACTCTCAACTTTATTAATGTATGCCAGTTAAACACTGTAACTAAAATCTCAATTAAGTGTAAAAGGAGATGAAGGGATTAGTTAACTTTTTATTTGAAAAATCTTCTGTATTTCTTAGTGTCATCACTTACTTGCATCTATTTGTGCACACTTCACCCAAGAATTATCAATACCTGTTGGCTAGAGAGTGATTTTCTTACTCACATCTGGTAATCACCACAGAATATTCATTACTGTAATGTATTCACATACCTATTTTTGTTTTTGATGAATATGAGATCATACAATATTTATTCTTTTATGGTTGACTCATTTCCTCTATTTCTTTTATGATTGACTTATTTCTTGTAGATTTACCTTTTAAAATACTGTTTCAAGAACTCATTATTACTGGTTTTAGACTCATAGTGTTCCATCGTGCATTTATCATTGTTTATCCTTCTTCATCTGTTGATGGACACTTAGGCCATTTCCATCATTTTGCTATTGTGAATAATGTTATATTGAGCACATTTTGTTTCAAATAACTATTTGTTATATATTGTGTTTAACCTTTTATATCACTGCTAATAGATCTCTAAGTTATAGAAACGGGATTGCAGTATCAGCAGATACTTCTATCTTTGTGAGGAAGCACCATATAAATTCCCATAAGGTAGTACCTTTTTACAACCCATCAGCAGTGGATAAGGGCTCCGATCTTCCTTACAGTTTTCCAGCATTTATTGTTCTGTGTGTGTGTGTATGTGTGCGTGTGTGTGTACGCGCCTGCTGGATGCTTGAGTGTTCTCTATGGTGTAGTGCATGTTCATGTCTTCTGCCAATTTTAAAATTAGATTGTTGGTTTTTCTATTGCTAAGTGGCTGATTTTAAGTATATTTTATATTATAATTATATCATATATCACTCCCAATGATCTTTCCTAGTTTGTAGGTTCTGTTTTTACTCTTTTAATAAAGTCTTTGATGATATTTAATTTTAGGAGATCCCATTTATACAAATTGTCTCCTGCTGTTTATGAATTTGTAATTTGTTTGGTAGGATCCAATAATCCAGCACATATTGTGTTCCAGGATCTTTATAGTTATAATTCTTTGATTAATTTCCCTTCATTTTCATAGATGACGTAAGGTAAGAATTCTGTTTTGTTTTTCTGCAAGTGTATGTCTAGTTTTGCCAGCACAATTTGTTAAGGAGGCTGTTGTTTTTCCTCTTTGAACGCACTATGACCCCTTTCCAAAAGTCAAAAATACATGAGTAGATTCATTTTTGAGCTGTCAAGTATATTTCACTTGTCCATGCATTTGTCATTGAATCAGTAGTAGGCTTTTGATTATTATGGCTGTGTAGTGTGCTTTGAGATTGGGTAATGTAATGTCTTCTACTTTACATAATCTATTTCTATTTTTGTGCACTAAAACTAACTGAGCCTCTTGATGTACAGAGTCATTTTTCTTGTCGTCAATCTTTGGAAAATATTTAAAAACCTTTAATTTTGGTGATTAGTAGTCATTCTTTTTTTTTAAGGAGTGAGAGGAAGGAGCTATTTCTTAATAGTTAGACGACATCCATCCTGAAAACCATATTGTCCTTCTTTTTCTTGAAAAATCTTATACCACAGAAGAATTGGAGGCTTCCATTCTATATCAGGTGGATAATTCATTAGCTTTATAATTATAGCTAAGCATTTTAAATTTGGAAGTGTGTTTCATACTGACAGTATCCACATGCACTGGTCCATTTTGAGAAATGATGAAAGTGAAGTGTTCATCTATTCATGCCAGTCAGCTAAAGCTAGGATAATCTCATGCCACACAAGACCCATTTGACCTGCCATCTTTCAGAGTTTTATTGTGATGGTCAATTAAAGCAATGTATATCAATGGACATTCAAAATGATTACATGGAACAGAGGCAAAGTCATGATATTTTTCCAAATACTTTGGCAATAATTTTATACTTTCTCTTGGGAGTCTTTTCCATCTGTTTCTAGGCACGTTTTATGTGCCCATTTCAGTATTTAACAATGTCAAATATATGCTGTTTTTCTTTCACTGTAACACTGTCATGATATAATTTTAAATGATTTCTTCTTATTTTATTTCCAGAGAAGCCTGAAGAAAACTGATCACCATCAGTCTTGGCGCAGTAAACTGCTGCACCGAGTACAGCCACTCTGGCTTTCTTAGAGTCGAATTTTTTTCAGAGATTGTCACGTCAGGTCTTTTAATGTCTCATGTTTCATTTTATTAACACTGTTTGATATTCATTAAAGGTTCTCTCCTCAGTGGTTTTCAATTCTAAATCTCAGGAAAGTTTTGAAACTGACCACTCATTAAACAAAGTTATTCTCTGACTTGAATATCATGAAATGCTTTAGCTTAGGCTATACACATTGAACACTTTCTAAAACACTAATCCACTATGGTTTTTCTTGGATTATCTTTCTTATTCACCTGGTTTTCTAGACACAGTGTATTTATGATGTTAAACTCTCTATGAATTCTTGCTTAACGGTAGATCTAAGTAGATATCTTGGCCTTTTTTTCATTCTGATACAAGAAAAGCAGTTTTAAATAGCAGTGACCATGGGATAGGAGCCCTGGTAATGTAGTAGTTGCTCCTTGGACTGGGATCCCCATGGTTCACAGTTCAAAACCACAAGGCACTCCAAAGGAGAAAGGCTGGGCTTTCTATTCCCATAAAGTGTTGCAGTCTAGGAAACCCAAATTCCATCCTGCCCTGCAGGATCTCTGTGAGTCAGGATGAACTCATGGCAGTGAGTTTGAGTGATGGTTTTGTTCTTGGCCTAGAAGCCCTGGTGACATAGTGGTTAACCAGCTGGCTGCTAACTAAGAAAATGAGCAGTTTTAGACCACTAGCCATTTTGCAGGTCCCTCAGTCTGCTCTGCATCCATAAATATTTATAGCCTTGAAAAGCCTTTGTCGCAGTTCTAGTATGACTCATAAGATTACTGTAGGTTGAAAAGGGCCTACTGACAATTAATTAGTTGGGGGCCTAGGACTTTTGGTGTGGTGGGCAGGTGGGAATAAAAACCTAGAAAAGCAATTCTGAACAGTGTCTGAAATAGAATTTTCTCCACACTTACATAAATCTTTACAAATGGAAATTTCCCAACTTGTGGAAATGTAAATTCCAGGTAAAGGCTCAAGAATTGACTATAATTCACTTATGGAGAGACTAAGAAATAAAGCCAGACCAAGGATTGTAACTTTGAGGCAGTCAACAAGTCAGACTACTTGAGAATAGTGACTAATTGTGGCTTTTTTTATTTTCCTGCAATAGGTTGAGGATGGGCCCAAACTTGCAGAGAGATTTATAACAAAAAAAAATTGCAGCCTGTTCTCTAGACTGTCCATATAATGTAATAAATACAAATACTAAAAATTAATCAAAATTGAAGAGCACATTATAGTGGATAATTTCATTTCACTCTTTGACTCAATAGCAATGGATTTGGTTTGACTTTGAGCCATAGTCTTCATAAGTCTGGTGGATTCCATCTTTTCTTGATGGGTCTGGGTAAGAGAGGATTGGGGCATATGCTGGTAAGGTTATAGGATTCAGAGATGAACAATGGTTAGCAATGTTCATTGTGATGGTAAAACTCTAAGGTCAATATTGCCATCCTGCTAGAAAGGCAATCAGCCACTGTGGAGAAAGCAATGGGGTCTCCTTACCACCAGTAAAGAAGGGTCAGGAATGGAGTATGTCTTTTGGATTCTGAGATCTCAATGTATTGGACTTCCTAGATCCAATGCTAGAAAACTGGGACTCCAGAGGAGTGACAGCCACAAAGCTAAGACCCAGAGAATAAGCCAGAACAGAGAACAAGCTGCCCTGACCAAAGAAATATATCCTAAACATTTCTGAACCTGGCTTGAAAACTGTTACCTTCCTTCATAAATTACCTTATCATGAGCATTTTCTGAATTCTGTGCTGCCAGTACAGTGAATGATTAAACTTAACTTAGAAGCAGAAAGTGCCATTTGAGGACTGTCTAGTGTCAGAATGTGTAAGAATATGTTGGAGGGTAAAGGTATTCCTGAACCATGTCTCCTAAGACTCAACCTTGAGACAAGGTGGCGTGTGATTCTTCTTAGCTCCTGGTAAAGCTTGAGAAGGTCCAATGGTGCCTTGCCCCATGCCTCTTTAATAAGAACAAAGGGGAGGCTAACGGCTTAATAAGTAATTAGGTCCAACTGAATTTTCCAGCACAGGGAACATGTTTTTCTGTACACTTAGCTAATTAAAAAATCATTTTATTTGGAGTTCATAGAATTCTTATCACAATCAAAACATACACCTATTATATGAAAACCACATTTGTACATTTGTTGCCATCATCATTCTCAAAACAGCCTCCTTTTACTTAAGCTCTTGGTATCAGACGCTCATATGGCCCCTTCCTCTCCACTCCTCCTTCCTCATGAACCCTTGATGATCACTATTTTGTCATATCGTACACTGTCCGATGTGTCCCTTCACCCGCTTCCCTGTTGTCTGTACCCCATGGAGGAGATTATATGTAGATACCTACATATGTAGATACCTCTTTCTACTCCACCTTCCCTCCACCCTCCCAGTATCACCACTCTGAAGGGATCATCTGAGTTCCCATTGCTTCTAACTCCTATCCGTACCCCTGTGCATCCTCTGATCTGGCCAGATTTGCAAGATCGAATTGAGATCATGATAGTAGGGAGGAGGGGGCATTTAAGAACTAGAAGAAAGGGCATATTTCATTGTTGCTACACTGTACCTTGACTGGCTTGTATCCTCCCCACAACCTTTCTGTAAGGGAATGCTGCTTCACCTACCGATGGGCTTGGGGTCCCCAATCTGTACTCCTCCTCATTTATAATAATATAATTTTTCATTCTTTGATGCCTGATACCTGATTCTTTGACACCTCGTGGTCACACAGGCTGGTATGCTTCTTACATGTGGGTTTTGGTGCTTCTGAGCTAGATGGCCATTTGTTTACTTTCAAGCCTTTAAGACCCCAGACACTATATCTTTTGCTAGCTTATGCACACATTTGTCTTCAGTGATGTGTCGGCAAGGTGATCATCATGGAATGTCAATTTAATAGAACAAAGTGTTCTTGCATTGAGAAAATACTTGAGTGAAAGTCCAATGTCCATCTCCTGTCTTAATACTAACCCTATAAGTATATGTGCATAGATCTATTTCCCTATCATCATAAATAAATATATTTACCTATGTACATGTCCGTATTTAGACCTCTATAAATGCCATTTACCCCACATTTCTTTTCTCTATTTCCTTTTACTTTCCTCTTTTCCCACTATCATGCTTACCCTTCATTTGGGTTTCAGTAATTTCATCCTGTTACATTACTCTTGATAAACCCCTATCAGGTTTCTCACACCCACCTTGTCACTGATTTTTAATCACTTGTTGTTCCCTTAACCTTGGGTTGGTCAACACCACCTTCTTTCCCCCACCTCCCATCTCCCATGTCCCCCTGAAAACATCAGTCCCATTGTTTTCCCTGCCAGACTGTTCATCCATCCTATTTTATCTATATAGACTTGCAGTGATAATAATATGTACAAAAATAACCAAGACATCGTCAGACGAAGTGACCAAAGAAAACAAAATGATGACAACAACAAAATAAACCCCAATGTCCAGAAAAAATATATAAAGAAGTAAATAATAACAAAATAATAGCAAAATAAAAACCTGTAAATAATTCAATATCTGTTTGTTGACCTCCAGGAGTGTCCCCCAGTTGAGTCCAATGGCTGCCCCATCCTGGCCCCAAAATATATCCTTGGCACTCTCTTGGAAACTCCATGCTCTGCTCATCCTGTTATTCTGCTGCACAACTTTCGTGTTTTGCCTTGGTGTGGTGGGGTCATACAGGTTACAATCCCAGCCCTGCTTCTCCATTTTGTCCCTGTAGGGCCTTGGATCAGTGAAAAACTGGCGTTTTTCATAGTCAGGCTGGCCATATGGTCCTTTTGTGCATTGGCTATTCTCAGTAGGGATATCGACCTAAAGGCCAGGATGCATTTCACTCTCTTTTCCTCATGTGTTCTGGTTGGACATGTCGCTTTCTCTGGGCTGCAGCTTCAGTGTTGTCCTCCAAAGTAAACCCCATTGGGGGGAGAGGTGACTGCCCACATAATTGGGATTGGGGTTGGGCTCTCAGATCCCTCCACTGCCTCTGACTCCATGCTGCCACACTGAATTCACATCCTGGAATATCAGGTTTAAAATTGATCCCTCTTTTCTTGTGGAGATATAAACAGTACTCACCCCTTGGGTGGATTAATACCCTATTCTACCTCTACACATCGCCATCTTCCCCTGCTCCCTCAATTGGCCACCAAATTTAGCCTTGGATTTGGTTTTGCCCCTGCCATACTACCTGAGCCTTCCCCAGGAATTTCTGTATACAGTACCTTCTTTCCCTATGCCCCTTTTGCATTTTTTTATAGCTTATCTCAGTGGACTCATGTACATGTCCTTTTGTGCTTGGCATATTCACTTAGCATAATTTCCTTCAATTCTTCCCATGTGGTGATATGCTTCATTTGTTTATTACTGCTTTTCAGCAATGCATAGTGCTCCATTGTAATATATGTACCACAGGTTTTTAATTCATTTTTGAGTTGACAGAAATTTGGGTTGTTGTAAACTCCTTGCAATTGTGAACTGTGCTGCGATGATCATTGGAGCACAGATGTCTGGTCATGGTTAGTTTCTTGCTTCTTCTGGGTTTATACCCATTAGAGGGATTGCTGGGTCATGTGGTAGTTCAATTTCCATCTGTTTTAGATATCGCAAAATTGATTTCCATAGTGGCTATACATATCTACAGGTTCACTGGCAGTGGATAAGAGTTCCTCCCCACAGCCTCTCCAACACTTGTTGCTTTCTGATTTTTTTGAATTGGGCTATCTTTGAGGGTATTAGATGGTATCTTGTTTTGATGTGCGTTTCTTGCTAATGATCGGGAACATTTTCTCATATGTTTATTGGCCATTCAGATTTCTGTCTCTGTGAAACTTCTGTTCAGGTCCTTTGCCCACCTCCTCAGTGGGCAGTTAGTTTTGTTCTTTTTGGAAGCTATCATGGTATTGTAGATTTTGATAATAAGACCTTTGTCTGATGTGTCATTGGTGAAGATGTTTTCCCAGTCTGTGGACTCTCTTAGTACTTGCTTGGTTAATTCGTTTGATGTACACAGGTGTTTTATCTTCAGTATATCCCCCTTGTCAATTTGTGCCCCCTCAATGTTTGTGTCTTTCCTGTTTCTGAAAACCTATGTATTTCCTGTGCCAAAGTTCTCAGGTTGGTCCCAATTCCCTCATTGATGGCTCTAATAGTTTGGGGGTTTACTTTGAGGTTTGTGATCCACCTTGAGTTCATTCTTGTGTATGGAGTGAGGTAAGAATCTTGCTTCATTTTTCTACAGGTAGATAACCATTTTTTCCAGCACTACTTGTTGATGAGGGCATCTGCTTCCCATTTGATATTTTTGGGGCCCTTTGCAAAGAGCAGTCATCTGTATGCTGGCAATTTTATTTCTGGGTTTTCAGTTATTTTCTTTTGGTCTGAGTATCTATCATTATGCCAATGCCATGTAGTTTTGACCACTGAGGCTGTATAATATATGCTAAACCCAGATTAAGCAAGCCATCCCACTGTGTCCTTCTTCTTGAAGAGTTCTCTGCTAATTCTGGACTTCTTCCTTCCCCATATGTAGTTGATATTCATTTTTAATATTTCTTTGAAGAAAGATGAGGATAATTGTATTGGAATTGCATTAAACTTATATAGCACCACGGATAGATCTGGCATCTTCACTATTTTGTGTCTTCTGATGCATGAGCATGGGATAGTCTTACATTTGTTGAGCTTACTCTTGGTTTATTGAAATAGTGTTCTGTAATTTTCCTCCTATAGATCTTTTATCCTTCAAGTCAGGTATATCCCTCTATATTTCAATTTGTGCTTGGTTCTTGTGAATGGTACCACCTGTTTTATCTCCTCTTGTGTGGTGTTATCTGATGTGTATAACAGCCCAATAGACTTCTGTCTGTTAATCTTGTATCCTGCCACTCTGACATACTTCTCTATTGCTTTCAATACTCCCCTTGTGAAACTTTTGGGATTTTCCATATATAAATCATATCATCTGCAAATAAAACTAGTTTCACCTCTTTCTTCCCAAACCAATACCTTTGATGTCTTTTCTTTGCCTTATACTGTTAGCTAAAATCTCCAATATGATATTAAATAGGACTGGGGACAAGGCATGAGATAACAAAAACCAACAGCAGACTCATGAACTTCTCAGGTCGATGGGAGGAAACTGAAAATCGCATCAGTGACCTAGAGGATGACCAAGTGGAATTTAACATATATGAACAAGAATCTAATATGATTATCAGATAAACTGAAGAAAATGTAAGATCTATGTGTTTTTTTTTGGGGGGGAGGGGGGCATCACTGCCTCTGGTGGTCGGGGCGCTACCCAGTGCTGCTCCTGAGAGCTGCTGCTGGATTTGAACCTCCAACCCCACGGGCCACAGTCCCGCACTCAACCACTTATACCACCGGGGCTCAGTCCAAGATCTATGTCTTATAAGGAGGAATAACATCAGAATTATTGGTCTATCAAAGGAAGGCACAACAAAGAAGCCATCTGTAACAATAGTCAGAGAATACTTACAGGAAAACTTCCCTAGGTGAAGCAACATTCCCTTACAGATGGGTTGCAGGGAGGAGATGAGCCAGTCAAGGAACAATTTAGCAACAACGAAAAAGGCAACTTTGCTCTAGTTCTTAAATGTTCCCTCCTCCCCCCTCCGCTTTCACAATCCCTAGGCTAAGGGGAGTGGTCTAGAGGTCCACAATGGCATGTGAGTCAAAATGGAAAAGACCAAGAGAGAAAAACACCAAGGAACTAAGCCTGCTAGAACTGTGGTGTGATAGCAAGAAGAGAGAGAAGCTAATGGAACTATTTAGCTGAGCCCTGAGCCCTGACTGTGTGTCTGCAAGGGCTTAAACTCGGACCTGTGCTGGCAGCAAGTGGTGGCTCTGTTGAGATAAAGCCCCTGTGCTGCCTACAATTGATTCCACCTCTTACTCCGGCGGAGACAGTGGCAGACAGTGGTAGGGTTAGGGTCAAACTCTCACTGGCCTTCACTGTGGTAAGACAAAAGCCCCCAGCCCCACAAAACCTTGTGGATCTGTGCCTTCTTATCTTTGTGATGCTCCTGCTGTGATCTGGCAGTGTTTAATTTCTCTCCTAGTAATTCTCCTGGGCTGATTTCTGCTGAAACCCTCTGGTCTGTGTTACTCAGTTGCCATCTTCCTGGAAGTCACTAATGTTTGTGCATAGATGCAGAAGTATCATTGAGAGCGTCTTAAAGGAAACTCAAAAATGCTCATGCCTGGAGATCCAAAACATATACAGTACTGGTAGTAAAACACAAAGGAGTGATACTAAGATATGCTTTAAGAGGGTATTTTATAACTCTCCATAGACTTCCAACAAGATGGTAGAATAGACAGACATGCTAGCTAGACAGTCTACAAAAATAGACCCAGAAATAAAGGGAAACACATAAAAATGAGAATCTTGAGCTTCAAAGAGCAAAGGAGAGAGAAGTAGAACAAATACTGGTCAGAAGGAAAACTAAATGGAAGCAGGGAATAAGAGAACATGTAAAACAGAGAATTGTCAACTGGCCCAGTACAACGTGACCTTTTAAAATTATCCCAAGCAGTGTTTCAACTGGGTCCAGAAATTAAATAATTCCTCTGCCAAACCTGAACTCTAGCTGTGCTGACACAGGGGTCTGATGACCAGAAAGATGTGATCTTCCCATTACTCCTCATAACCTCTTGGTGATTCGTGTCTGGTGATTCCACAGTAGCTATTGGCACTCACATCACTCCTTCCCTTTCCTGTCTGAAGTTAGAGACACTCCCTCTCAGACCAAATGGAAGTGGCCTACATGCCACCCTAACGTTTGGAGACCTGTGCCTCCTGTGATCTCTTCCAACAGAACACATCACCATGGCCTGGGGACACTCGCTGTCTTGAAGACCAGAGGGTCCTGCTCTCTCAGATTAAGTGCCGCACCCCCTAGCACCTCTTCAGCCCAAAAGAGCGCTGTTCCAAATGGACACATGGCCTCCTTCTGCCTCCTTTACCCTCAGAAGTGCTGCCCACACCTCCATTGCTGGCACTGTGTGCCACAGCAAACTGAGTGCATTTCTCCTCACTGTTTCTTTTTTTTTTTGGGGGGGGGGTGGGCATCACTGCTTTCCGGTGGTGGGAGTAGGAGGCCCAGCCCCACTGCTAGAATTGAACCTCCATCCCAGTAGGCTGCAGTCCCGTGTACAACCACTACGCCACTGGGGCTCAGCCCCTCCTCACTGTTTCTTAAGACAGCAACAAGTGCCATTCTGGACATGGTGTGTTGTCTCTCACCACTTCCTACATTTCAGAAGCGCTGTCATCCTCTGGGTACCCTGACCTCCACTGCTTCTTAGGCAGGCAGAAGTGCCATCTTGTGTTGAGTGATATATTCGCTGTTGTCTTCTCAGCTGGCAAACAGTGCCAGTGCAGGCAGGTGCCAGGCTTCATTCCTTCTTCTTAGCTATCAAAATAGGCCATCCTGTACCAAGCACTCTGCCTTTCATTACCAGCGCTCTCTCTCTTTCTTTTTCTTCCCTCACCTTATTTCCCTTCCATTATTTTTGTTTTCGTTTTTCACTGCTTTGGAATTGTCCTTTCCTGTGTCTTTCTTTATCCTTGTCTCTTATTTTCCCCTTTATTTCCCACCACCTCTCTTTCATTGTTTCATCCATGAGAGATGATGTATCCATGATATCCAGCCATGCCTACCCCTCTTGCCACTTTCTCCACTGCGTGAGTCACCAGGTTGATGACCGACACTGATCAGCACAGTCAGCACCTCAAATCCTCTGCATCAGTGGTCCTCTCCCTTTTCATACAGTTCCTCATGGTGTGATGAACCCCTCCAACCATAGATTATTTTTCTGCTACTTCATAACTGTAACTTTGTAATAATGAATTGGGTGACCCCTGTAAAAGGGTTGAGATCCGCTGCTCTACATGAACAACAAAAAGAGAATATTCACATATTTGTATCATCCACCCCCTCCACCAGAAGGCAGATGGTAAGTGTCTAAATGTTGTCAGGCTAATGGACTGAGTAGCATATTATAGCCAACAGCCCAAGTGTATTAAAACAAACAGCAAGCAACAAACAATTACCAAAAAACGTGGGCAGAAACTCCAAAAAACAAAACCAAACCAAAAAACACACCAGCATATAATCATCAATCAAACAACACTACCATGTATACTAGATAGCAGAAAAACTCTGCACACATGAAGAAACAGCACAAGCAAGTACCCAAGTTACGGAGTCAGAACACGAGCCTGCAGACAATCTGTATTGAAACTGGCGGGTGAGAATTAAAATATAATTGTTTGAGGTCCTTTGACTTGAGAGTAAGATTGAAAAAAACACAGCTCAAACTCTAGAAGGATTTAGGAAAATGGTGTAAGAACAAATCAGTCAAACTAATGAAATATTAGAAGTCACATGGCATAGTTAGGTTGGCTGTGCCTAAAGTAACACATGAATGAAGTCAACTGTCTCACAAGGCCACTGATGAATGATGTCTTCGTGGGCTGTGTGGCCCATCTAAAGGATGAAGGACTTTGAAGAACTGGCTGGTTTGCTTTCCCCTTGGCGTCCATCTTCTGTCTGGTTTCTTGGAACATGGCCAGCTGCCCACAATAAGTACATGCTGACCCTAGGAACTATTAGAAGCTTTAAAAGTACACAAAGTAAAATTTAAGCAAATCGAAGGAAGAATAAAATATTGTCAAATAACAGTAGGAGAAGAAACACACTGAAAAAAAAAGAAATACACTATCTTTAATGAATGAAGGATAGAAACTAAAAAGAAGTCTAACAAAAACATCAAGAGATCTAAACATAAAAATCAACCAGCTTGACCTCCTAGCCAGTTAGAGAACACTCCGCCCCATAGTACAAAGCACACTCTGTTGACTGTTAGGAAATAGAGCAAGCCACAACACCTGTAAAAACACTGGGCTATCCCAAAGTATCTTTTCAGATCACAAAACTATAAAATTTGACAGCCATTACAAAAAAAAAAAAAAGAAAGAAAACACATGGAATCTACATAACACTATACTTCTTGGGAAAAAGAAGAAATGATAAATGAATTTTAAAATTCCTTGACACAAACAGGAATGAAAACATATTGTACTAAAATTTCTGTGATACAGCAACAACTGTGCTAAGAGGGCAATTTATAACAATCATGAACATATCAAAAAAAAAATCAACACAGTACAACAACTCCCCAAACTAGGAAAAAAAACAACAACATAAAAATGGCGGCATAGCATCACCAGAAGGAAGGGAATAATAAAGTTCAAACCACTGGGCAATTTAGCAAAGGAAGAGAAGATGTAAATAAGATGAATAAAGTGATGTCACAGGAAAACAGTCTGCAATAAGAGGATCACAGAATTCAGAATAATTGTCTGTGCTGCTCTGTCAGTTTGTAGCTCTGTGATGGCTTGCTTGTTACTATGGTGCTGGGAGCTGCTCATATTCAAGTATCTGCAGGGTCTCCCACGGTGAACAGGTTTTAGTGGAGCTCCCAGATGAGTAGGAAGAACAGTGGTTTTCTTCGGAGGGACTAGCTATTGAAAACCTTCTGTAGAGCAGTAGAAGCTTGCCTGGAATCATGCTGGGGAATGAATCACTGAAGGTGAACAGCACTCAAACTATGAGTGCGGAAGAGGTGCCTCCTCAGAGTAGAATCAACCTTTGTGCCACGGAGGAACCCAGGACTAGGGGATGGTCAGTGGGTAAGTCAGGCTATGAGTCAAATGTGAAGACCGCAGATGTACATCAATGAGCAGTATGTGGAATGCAGCATGGATCTAGGAAAATGGCAATAGTCAGCTGAAAGAGATTGGTCCTGGCCATGTTGAAGCAGGTCAGCACATGGTTGACTATACTGGGGATGACAACTTCAAGAGGAATGGTGTCTCATCCATCATTAAGATGAACATTTCAAGATCTATCTTGAAAAACGATGTTATTGGTGATAGAGTAATATCTATCTATAAGGGAGAGTAGTACAACTATTATTCAAATTTGTGCATCAATGATTAAATCCAATGATGAAGAAAATGAATAATCCTACAAACTTACTCAGTTTGAACAGACCAAACATGCTAACAAAATGAATTGATGATTGCTGTGGATTGGAATGTTAAAATTTGAAATTAAATGTTAAATGTTAAAACTGGGAGGGCTAGTAGGTGGAAAGTATTACTGGAGATACTTTGATACAATTTTGCAACACCAGTAGCTTCTTATTTATAAATACCCTATTCAACACATCAACAGCAACTACCATATATACTAATGTAAAAGCCAAGTGTTGCAACACATTTTGTTTCTTTGGTAAAATCAGGTGCTTCCGCCGATAGTCATGTCAGCTTATACTTGAGTACATATGGTATATATGTGGGTTTTGACAGATGGAACACACAGGAATCAAGGTGACTATATCTTTGTCAAAAATAAACAAAGAATTCAATTATAATTGTGTGGAGGATGTGACCCGATACTCAACCAAAGATATTCAGGCAGCTAGAAAACACATGCAAAGATTCTTAAAATCATAATCCATTAGATATATGTAAGTTAAAACAGTAATAAGATGTATCAGTTCACTAAGCAACAATAACAAAGTTCAAAAAACAGAAAACAACAAGCTCCCAGCAAGGCAGCAGAGGGATTGGAACCCTCAGTAAAGTACTAGGGAGATGGCAAACTGATAAAACTGTGGAAAAACACACAGCGGTTTCTAAAAAGCTGAAAATAGAAATATATGATCCAACAATTTCACTACTATGTAGACATATTCCAGAAATAAGTCATGACAAGATTGCGATAGGAAACTTCATAGACCGAAACAGCTAAAGAAATAGATCCGGTCACCTTAACTCTTTTAATGAGATGCCAGCCATTATATGCATTGCATTATCATTCCTCCTCATCCTAAAGAAAATATTATGGAGATGCCTTGGACCCAGGAAGTATTGGTTTTCATCCCTGCACTCACAGCAACCAGGGGCTGGATATGATGAGAGTCTGTTAAAAGTACTTTAGAAGACATGGAACTACCTTGCAAGATGTGAAACTACTTTACAAGACGCTGACTGTACATACACCTGTGAACATAAGTGACTCCATTTTGAGAGAGACTATAAAGCCCAGTAAGAAATGCTGAATCACTGCAGACTCACTAAAGAGCAGTAAACCCCCTATAGAGCGGCACCTAGAAGCTCCCCAGACACATCTGGGGAACCCTGATAAGACCTTGAATGGCATCAAAGAGCAGCATGACCACTTCTGAAAGGTCTGAGTAGAGAGAATTAACTTAGAGAGTTAGAAACCAAGGGGAAGACATCATCAGCTCCTGCTCTGTCCAACTCTACCCAGGTGAGTACACCAATGAAGGAAATGCCTGACAGGAATAAGGACCAGTAACTGATATGATGCTGAATTAACCCTTACAGCAAATGACTTACATTAATTTTTAGATGACTAGATTGTTTGATGTGTGCTTGAAGTGAATAAACTGAGCATTAGAACATGTCAAAAATAAAAAAAAATAAAAGCTCTCAGCAATATAACATTCCAGGACAGAATTATTTTACCGGGGAAGTCTTATGAAGCATTTTGAGAAGAGTTAGCAGCAATTCTACCCAAGGTATTCCAGGACATAGAAAAAGACAACACGCTACCAGACTCATTTTATGAAGCAAGCACAATCATGAGACACAAATCAGGCAAAGATATCATCAGAATAAAAAAGACCTTTATGAATATAAATGCAAATATCTTCAATGAAACTCTAGCAAATAGGATATAAAAATAATACATCTGGATCAATTGGGCCTTATATCAGATATGAAGGGATTCTGTCCCTTTTTACTTGTGTTTATAGGCTATTCCAAGGCATTCAACCGAGTGGATCATAACAAGCTATCAATGACCTTGAGAAGAACGAGAATTCCAGAGCACTTGATTGCACTCATACAGAAATTGTAAGTGGATTGTAGGTTGGGAGTGCCAAGAGAACAAAGGAATTTGACATGTTTAAAATCAAGTAAGGTGCACATCAGAGTTGTATATACCAACCATAATTATCCAATCTGTACAATGAACAAATTATCAGAAAACCTGGATGATATAAAGAAGACTTTGACATCAGGATTGAAGGAAGGCTTTTTTATATGTGGTTTGTGTTTTTAAAGTTTAAAAAAAATAGCTATGTTGTTTGAATTGATGCCAACTTACAGTGACCCTGTAGGACAGGGCAGAACCACCCTTGTTAGTGTCTGAGATAGTAACTCTTACAGGAGTAGAAAACCCTAGCTTTCTCTCCGTAAACAGCTGGTGGCTTCGAACTGCTGACCTTGCAAATTTCAGCCCAGTGCATAACCACGGCACCACTAGGGCTCCTATGACATAATAACCATTCAAAAGTTGAAGCACTTAGGAATAGATTTAATTGGAGAAGCAAAAGATTAATGCAAAGAAGGCTATAGAACCAGGAGCATGATAATGGGTGGGAGGAAGCATTTGAGAACTACAGGAAAGTTACATATTCATTGTTACTGCCCTGTACTTTAACTAGCTCATCTCCTCCCTGCAACCTTTCTATAAGAGGATGTCACTTCACCTATTTATGGGCTCCTAATCTGTACTCCTCCCTATTTATAATGATATAATTTTATTTCTTTGATGCCTGACTCGGGATACCTTCAACACCTCGTGGTCACACAGGCTGGTGTGCTTCTTCATGTGGGCTTTGTTGCTTCTAAGCTAGATGGCCACTTGTTTGCTCAAGCCTTTAAGACCCCAGATGCTATATCTTTTGATAGTTGGCCACCATCAGCTTTGCTTATGCACACATTTGTCTTCAGTGATTGTCTTGGGAAGGTGAGCATCATGGAATGCCAATTTAATAGAACAGAGTGTTTTTGAACTGAGGAAGTATTTGAGTGAAGGTCCAATACCCATCTGCTGTCCTACTATTAAGCCTATAAGTATATGCTCATTGATCTATTTCCCCACTGTCATATATAAAAATATGTACCCATGTACATGCCTGTATTTAAACCTCTATAAATTCCCTTTACCCCCCCCCCAGTGCTTTCCTCTATTTCCTTTTACTTTCCTCTTGTCCCACTATCATGCTCAGCCTCCATTTGGGTTTCAGTATTTTCTGTTAAATTACTCTTGATCAATCCCTATTGGACTTCTCTCACTCACCTTGTCACTGATTTTGTATCAATTGTTATATCCTTATCCCCGGGCTGGTCAGCATCATCTCCTTTCCACCTCTTTCCCTGCTCCCATGTCCCCCTCCCTGGAACCATAGGTCCCATCATTTTTACCTCCAGACTGTTCATCCAGCCTATCTTATCTAAATAGACCTGCAGAGGTAACAATATGTACAAAAGAAAGGCATCCTAAAATGAAGCAACCAAAGAAAACAAAATAATGATAACAACAACAAAAAAAACCCAATGTCCTACTTATAGGTAAAAAGTAAAAATAATAACAATATAAAAACCTGTAAATGTGTCAAGGTCTGTTCGTTGACATTCGACTAGAACAGGAGATGTACAATGGAGCTGGAAACATGGGAAATTTAGGATAAATGTTCCCTCAGGACTAGTGATGGGAGTGGTGATACTGGGAGGGTGGAGGGATGGTTTAGTAGAGGAGGGAACCAATTTTAGGGATCTACATATAATCTCCTCTCTGGGACACAGTCAACAGGGAAGTGAGTGAGGGGAAACATTGGATGGTGAACAATATGAAAAAGTAATAAAAATTTATAAATTATTAAGCGTTCATAGGGGAGTGGGAATTGGAGACAGGAAATATGGGGAGCTGGTACTGGGGGCTTGGGTGGAGGGAGGGAGGGTGTTTTGAGAGTGATGATGGCAACAAGTATGCAAATATGTGTAAATGATGGGAGGTGTATGAGTATCTAATAAAATGATTCATTAAAAAATAGGGAAGGAGAAAGATGAGCTTATACCAAGGGCTCAAGTGGAAAATGTTTGGAAATGAATGTGGCAACCTGTGTGCAAATGTGCTTGATACAGATGATGTATGGAAAGTTGTAAGAGTTGTAAGAGCCCCCAATAAAATTATTTTTTTAAAAAGACTACAGAACACTACTACTACAAGAAATGAAAAGAGACATAAATGGAAGAATGTTCCATGTTCACCTTTAGGGAGACTCAATATAGTGAAAATGTCAATGTTACCAAAATTGTAACTTAGAAATACAAAACAATTCTGATCCAAATCTCAGCACAATTCTTCAAAGAAATGGAAAAACTAATCACCAGCTTTATATGGAAAGGAAAGGAGCACAGTATACACAAAACAGCAGCATATATATGTTTATGTATGTGTGCACATATAATACAATATGTAATATAGATTTCAGAATATAATACTATAATATATGTGTATATAATAGTACATATATAGTACTTATAATATTTATATCTATCATCTATCTATATAGCTAAATATCTACCTATCTATGTATCTATCTAAAACCAAACCAAACTCACTGTCAAGGAGTCAGTGATGACATATCAAGCCCCTTTGGATTTGTTTCCATGACTGTAGTTGTTTACAGGAGTATAAAGCTCGGTCTTTCTCCTGTGGAGCTGCCAGCAGTTTTGAACTGTAGACCGTAGCCCAATGCCTAAGCCCTACACAACCAGGGATCCTCTGTCTCTATCTCTCTCTGTGTCTATCTCTCTCTCTACACACACAGACACACACGATATAGCATACTTATATTTAAAATAGTATTAAACATACAATAGCATATGATGATTGCATTGAATAATAGTTTACATTTATAATAGACATATAAGCACCCCTAAGGAGCAGAGGTGAGGAGAAAATCAAAGACTCAAGGAAATACACATGAAACTGAACTATGCAAAGCATAGCTTCCACCCTCCTGAGAGGAAGAAGGACTGGAAGATCCTCAGCTTACACAGCCGCCTGCTCTGCCTGGGCTCACAAAAGAAGCTCCTGGGCTAAGTGAGAGGAAAATGCAAAACAAAATCAAAAACATAAAATGGGTCTGATTTACTGGTCTGATAGAGACTGGTTGAACCCCAAATCTAAAACCTTTACACACCCTTTAGGCTTCAATCTGAACCCACCACTCGAGAGTATTTTTCAACAAAACAATAGACAGCCCTGTAAAGCCAAGGCTAACGTAAGGAAAGCAATCCACAGAAAGATCAGCCATCTGTTCCCCAAAGACCGGCATTTGCTCAAAAGCAAAATTCAGAAGCAAGAAAGAACAGGAAAGAAGGATGGATGTAAGTCAAAGGGGGAAGTGGGAAGAGTGCTGTTAGGTTGCTGGGATGAAACAAAATGTCAAAATTGTTGAATGTAAAGTGAGTTTATTCTGTGAACTTTAACCCAGTGCATAATGAAAACAAACAACAGCAACAACCCCAAATAAGTCTGGATGGCAACCTTTGACAGGAACAATGCTATCAAAATTATAGTGAACTTGGAGTTGGTATTATTTAGTTGTGAATTAAATAAATTTTATTCATGTAATAAAATGCTATTTAGCACTTAGCTCTGAGGCACGAGAACAGAATGTTATTGCAGTAACAATTCTCTTATTAAAATAAATGAATTATTTTCATTTACACACAGCTTTGTGCATGTTGCACATTTAGCAATGTTAAGGGTACAAAATATCATTTTAAAGTACATTTTGACACTTCAAGACTTAACTTGGCCAATGAGTCTCCCAATTGCCTTTCAACCATGCTTTGTTTTTCCTTGAAGCTTTTCTCTCAATGCCTCAAAATAAGAGTCTTAACTTGGTTAGCCTTTTGGGAACTCAAAAGTTACCAAAGGGATGCAGAGTACATTTTAAAAACAGACTAGCTGAATTTTTGCTGTGTAGGTACCTATCACCTAACTATCCAAATACATAATGATATTTGCAATATCATGATAAGTTAGAAATGCATATTATATAAGCAATATTATTGTACACTTGAAAACAACTTTTTGCAAGAGGCTCAAGTATTATGTTGGCAAATTAAGGACCAGGTTTCTTCTAATACAAAAAGCTTCTGAAAAGAAGTGTAGCTTGATGAAATTTGTGAGAGCGTGTATGCTAGGGAGGAAATATAGGCCTGGGCATTGGTTCAGGCAAAATGTGGCCATTGCTATGGTGAAGCCCAGGATTCGAGTTGGGAACCGTTTCTGAAGCCCTTGTGGAAAAGCCTTTTAAAGCAGCCCCTCTGCTTCTGTTTAAGAGAGAGGGAAAGTGGTTGATGGACAATATCCGTTCCCTCTATTTCCGCTGTCATGTTGGTCCAACGTCTGCAGAGGCGTGTGATTGTGGATGATGATGAGGAGGAGATCGAATGAACTTTGACTAAGTCCCACTGTTGGCTAAATACGACGATGGAATGCTAGGCTCACTACCCCAGCATTATTTTCTGCCTCAGAATTACTTCTCTGAAAACACACATGCGCTCTCTGCTGTCACAGATGCCTGGGTAGAGAGCACACCGGGGGCTGTGATCTCCCTCCCAGTGAGTGATAACAGAGGGGCACACTGTGACCCTCTCTCCCATCTGTGTCCGGAGTCCACAGAGGAGCAGAGAGCTCCATGGCTATGATTGTACGTGCCCTTTTCATTAGCATTCAGCTTTGGTCCGTTGCTTATGATGAGATAGGACAAGCGTTTTCAGGATCCTCCATTAAATTTCTTCCTAACGCCTGAATCTTTTCACGATAGCGGGCAGATAAGATGTCCTTGTCCTCCATGTCCTCTTATTATTCACTCTAACCTGGTTCTCAAGGGTCTCCATTCACCCATTCTGAAGCCTTCTTTTCTTAATCTTTGTAGATTATTTCTCCATTTCTTGAAGACCGGGCAGTTGGCTCTTAAATGTTTCCCGGGGTCCTTTCATTTCACTGAATTTTAAATATTTCAGCCAATTTGAAGAGTTCATAATGATGAATAAGATTAAGCTTGGAGCTTAACCTTTTGAAACTGGGTGACGCGTTAACTCAGCTGGAACGCTGGTTAATTTAACAGCAGGAGTTGAATTAACTTGTCATAGCTCTGCCATTGTTAAATTTCCTGCTCCTGATCCTTTTCCAAATCTTTTGAAACTTGCTTGTCCTGGGACCAGATGATCCTGGACCAGGAATTGAACCTAATGGGAAAAGGAAGATGGTATGCATTGCTAAAGGGTTAGGAGATGATTCATATATAACCACATTAGGAATTCATTTTTTGGGGGGAATTAGAAGGGAAGAGAAGAGAGAAGAGCTTCAAAAAGTAAAAGGGGGATTATAGGAGGTTGGGAATGAGGAACGGCAAAGAAGATATTTGAAAGAGAGGAGGATATTAAAAAACGGCAGTGGGAGATGTTACCTGGATGCCCAGAAGTCGGTTTTATTGAACACATTAAAACAAAACAGCAACAACAAAGACTTGATATCAAACCACTACAGTTTCATAACAACAGAGTAGTCCTGCCCCTGTTTCCAAGGTTGTAAATCTTTATGGAAGCAACTGGCCACCTCTTTATCCTGCAGGCTGACTGGTGGGTTTGAACTGCTTAACTTTTGGTTAACAGCTAAGTGATTTAACCACTGTGTCACCAGGATCCTTTAATACACAATAATGAGTGTTAACATTTGCAGTTTGGCACATGCAAATGAAATTCCGTGCTTAAAAATAGATTGGGCAGAAATGAGAATGTTGACTGATAGGAACATTTGCAAAGGTGATATCCACAGGAGAGGGAAGTTATTTTAAACCTCACTCAGCAGAAATATATATTTTGCAGATGTGTGTATCATTATTAAATATTTTACTTTGTACAATTTTGGAAGGGGAAATGTACTGCAGTTAATTACTTAATGTGGCTCATTTAATAGCTCATGTTATTGTAAGGATGGAGTAAGATTCAAATCAGGTATTTGTGGCCCATCAAGGGGAGTGGACAGCCTTCTAATAATGCAAATACGGGCATGACTCCCTTGTGCAGATGGGATCATACTGCTTTGTTGATTTTTTTTGGCATCACTACCCTCTGGTGGGAGTAGGAGGCCCAGCCTTGCTCCTGGAGAGCTGCTGCTGGATTTGAACCACCAACCCAGTGGGCCGCTGTCCCGCACTCAACCACTACGTCACTGGGGCTCCGCCCCATACTGCTATGTTTTAAAAGAAACTCAATCCCAGACACTTTTGACTCCCCAAAAGAGTTACTCTCGGAAACCCACAGAGACTGTTGTGCTCCCTCCTAGAGGGTCACTATGAGGCATAATTGACCCGATGGCAGTGAGGTTTGTGAGGTAGTACATAGATTTGCTGAGGGTTCTCCAGCATTAAAGGAAGGAGACTTTACCTACATGTTTTCTAAGCCTGGATCTATGATTGATCCTGATCCTGAGTTGCTACATATGGCTTCCTTGATAATCCCCCAAACTGGGACTGTTATTTGTGAGGTCTGTGCGGTCATTGCAAAACTTTTACCCTACCCAGCAGAGCAATAGAGAGTGCGAGGATGGGGCAGCTAGTGTCAGAGTTGATGAAATAGTTGAAGAGAGAAGGCTTCTGAGCACAGCCTCCTCAGAACCTGCTTTGGGCTGATGATTTTTTCTTTAATCCTTTTACTGGGGGCTTGGACAACTCACATCACAATGCATACATGTATCTGTTGTGTCAAGCACCTATATACTTCTGCTGCCATCCTCGTTTTGAAAGCACTTTCTTTCTGGCTGTTAATCTTGATTCTCTCCCTCTCTCCCATGGTGAAGTTAGGCCAGGAAGACTGATGCCTCCTTGTTTTCTTCAGGAAATTTCATTACTTTTCTCAACCGTTTTATTGGCATCTAATTCACATACCATACAATCCAATAGTTCAACACACCAAGAAGAGTTGTACATTCATCACTGCCATCAGTTTGAGAACATTTTCTTCCTTCTTGTTTTCCTCATTACTACCTCGCCAGTGCCCCACCCCAACTCTCCCTGCCATACCCCCAAGGAATTCAGTTACTGTCTCTATAGATGCACCTATCCTATATTTCATATACAGGAAATAATCATTTTAAAAAAAACAAAGAAGGGCAAAAAACTTCAATAGATAAAACCTTCAACAGAAAAGAGAGCAGAAAATATTTAAAAAGCAGAGCGAATTTAAACGGACCCTAAGGGACATCAAATGATAGAGCGCCCAATTCCTCCAAGAGCTCCTTACAAGAGGAGAGCAAGAGGGAGGAGGAAGTCTCTGAACAGGAAAGGTGCTTGGGGAATCCTGAATCAAAGAAGGGGCAGGGAGTCTTTTTCTTGGGAGAAATGGAGGAGAGCATTTTTGGAGTCTGGGCACAGAAACCCGAAACGGAAGCAGCCACCGCTGGGGCATGGGCACAATTGTCCTTTAAGCAGAGTAGAAGGTGTTGTAGAAGTGGAATGTTCTGTGCCTGCACACGGCTTGCCCCATGAGTAACTCTTAAGTGTGCATGATTTCAGTTTTGCCATTCGCTCTTAGACAGGGAGTTTTATTCAGCAGAGTCTGCCGCTCAACCTGCGGGCAGAGGCCTAATGACACCTGGAATGCAGATAAAATAACCAGCCTGCTCATAAGCACCTGCCACTTTGAGGTCCATCAATAGAGATCACCTAGAGCCTATCTTCTTTTCAATTGTTTCAGCAGTGCCTGAACTTAACACCGGAAGGACATTTTCTTTTCTATTTGTATGATTTTGTTTCAGGGCTCATGTTATTCCACGGATGCTCTAACAGGTTTTCAATTTCCAAGGTAGTTGCCTGAAAAAGACTCTTGGCTGCTCAGGAGCCTCACCAGTGCTCAGGGGCTGGATCTGAAGCGGATTACTAAGGATTCCAGGGCCTTTTGCTTCTGTCCAAAATTACTTCAAAGTATTGCGATCAGATGGCTAGGCTGTGTCGGATGGATCAAGAGAGTAAGGCAGGTGGAGAGAGGGTGAAAGGGATAAGCAGGAGCTAGCAGACAAAGGGAGATAAAAAATAAAAAAGGTGCGACAAGCGAGGAAAAGAATGAAGAATACCTTGTTTAGTTTCCGGATAGACGCTAAACTCTCCAGGCATTTAAAAAATACCGGTGGGTGTTAAAAGACCCATAACCCACTGTCATTGAGTCCATTCCGTTTCCCAGTAATGCGGGGTAGAATGGTCTCACTGGGTGTCCAAGGCTGTCAGTTTGTTATGGACGCAGACTGCCACCTCTTTCTCCCAGTGGCTGGTGAGTTTGAACTGCTGACCTTCTTGTAAACAGTCCAAAAACCCAACTGACTGTCTCACCAGGCTTCTTCAAAAGGAAGCTGTGGCAATCACCTAAACTGGCGTCAATTTGAGGTTTGAGAGTGTAGGGGTGGAGTCTAATCTGTCAATCTGGAGATAGCCAATGAAACCTCTGAGTGGGCCTGGCCTTCTGAGAATTCTGGGTAATGTGGTAATTCCTTCTTCGAGGCAGGAGACACTATCTCTTTGCTCACTCCCTGGGAGACTTTGCAGCTGACAAGACACATGACAGCATGCTGATAGACCCTGAGCCCTGGAACCAGGAGGAACCAAGAGTAGACCCCTGCTAGTGCTGACATGCTTCTACTGCCACTGGGTATACAAGACTCTGCACCCACTGGCTGGTAGTTGTCCTGGTGCCATTGCAGGGGCTTTGTGAATCTGACTAGGACTTTTAGACTGGTAACAGACATATGGGTTAAAATTTGACTTATGACCTTGGACTGGACTGGACTGGGATATTTTCTCAATGTTTAATTGCCCTTTTATATAAACCTCTTTCTTATACACATATATCTATGAATTTGTTTCTCTAGCTTATGCAAGCTAACACAGAAGCAAAAGAAGGTTTGAATCCAGATAACCAGAAAGAACTATACATAAAGGCGATCACAATGGAGGACATTTGAGGAACTAGTGGGTGTGGTGAAACTTCACTACCATAGGCCCTCTACTGAATTCCATGCTTGTTGTGCTTCTTATGCTTTCCAAGCAGGGGTAATGGTGTTTGGTGAAGGTTAGGGAGAATTTAAAGGTGTAACATTCATAGTGGTCTATGCTGCAATAGCGTTATCTGTGGAGGTAAAATTAAGTTTATCACCATGAAGAAGGTATCTGAGTCTCATGACATGAGGGAAAACAGACCTGATTTGCAGCATACAGATTTGGCTTTTTGAACGCTTAGAAAATCTTAGATTATATGGGCATCCCTGTATAAAAACTCCAAAGTCATCTTCAAACAGAATGCTTCTGAATGTTGTTAGATATATCCTGAATTTAATAGGACTGATCACAATTGTTAGATAATTCAAATGAAATGAGTAAATTTAAAAATGAAATAGAAGTGCAAGAAACCCGAATTTCCTAAATTCTAACAAATTTAATGTCTGCAGAAAATCAAGAATAGATGTCCATATTACATTTCTTGGGAAATCCTGAGATCGTGCTCCAGGTCAGACACAATTCAAGACTTCATTACTATGCAAGTTTTGGACCATGGAGTCACTAAAACGACAGAGAATACCAATCCTTGTATCTTGTAAGAAGCTCTCAGAGTCATTCTGTAGAATGGGTGATTCTCATAATTTGATGGTCATTCTTTCACTAATATTTCACAAAGGTGCCCAGAAAGAATTTTGTGCTGTTGCCTATTCAAAGCCAGAACCAGAGGGCTTTTACTGGCTATGTTTTGGATGTGGAACTTCCTTTCCTAACCTCTCTTCATGGAGAAGCTGCTCTGAAACCCATTAGCCATGACACCAACACCCCGTGGCTGTGGCTGATGGATACTGGCCATGACTTGATCTCCGGGCCCAAGCATGAATGTGGGTCATTTCACCATTGATAAAATCCAGCCTCTCCAGTCCCACTGGCGTGATTCTATGCTGTAGCTTTCACACGAGAAATGTTTAGCAGTTTGAGGAATGCCACCTTCATCAGAGGGAGCCCTGGTGGCATGGGGGAGATGCATGGCATGGCTATCCTCAAGGTCATCAGTTCAAAACCCACAGCTACTCCTTGGGAGAAAGAGGAGGCTGTTTACTCTGGAAAAGAGGGAGAGTCTCATAGACCCAAAGTGGCCCTTCTACCCTGTCTTCCAGGGTGACCGTGAGTTGGAATTGACTCGATGACAGTGAAAGGGAGGTTCTGGTTGGAGCTCCCAGTTTGCTGGTATGGATCCAACCTAAAGGGGACAAGGGCATCATTTCCAGGGAAGGCCACTCTGAAGGCTTCCAGGTTTCAGTGAGCTGAGAGTCTACTGTAGCGAAGGGGAAAGGTGGGCTGCCCGGCTCTGTCTGGACAGGACATCTGTACTCCTAGTCAAATGGCCACCTCCGTGCTGCTTTTTGTGCCCGTAATTTCCATTACGAATTTAGACTGTCATCTTTCAGCATATTTTCATTTATTGTTTTTAGCTACAATCAGGGCAGTAATAGGAGAGCAATTCTGGGGAGTGAGTGCACAGATAAAATATGTAGACCCTGGTGATCGTGAGGTCTACGCAGTCACACCTCATATTTCAGCTTACAGAAATGTGCATGGGGGCTGACATAAGTACTCCCTGTTGTGTGATTGCTTAGGGCTCAGTAGCCCTTTGAGAAGACCAAAGAATAAAGGCTGCAGAGTCAGTGTTGCTGAAACGACAGTGTTAGACAGGGTGCCTACCAGCCCCCGAGAGAGTTTTATGCTTTTTAACAGATGCTTTCTGGATGCTGCCCTTAAACCCCAGCTGTGCTTCTTTCTCTTCCCATGCACATCAGTCGACTCGGTGCTTTCCAGACTTTGCCTGGAAGCCGCCACGAGCAGAAAGGAAACCAGCATGGTGGGAATCTTGTGGCAACTGGCTGTAGATGGCATTTTCTTGGCCAGCAAGGTTAGTGAGTGCCATTCAGACACTCACTGCAGGGCCACTGCTGATCAGTCATCCTAAGAACCTCGTCTGACTGTGTCAGACACAAACACCAAGGCCTGTGACCGGATCCAGTTAGAAATAGCACCCTGACAGGAAAATTCCAGGGCAGTCAAAAGATAAATTGTAACATTTGGTTATATTACTATGTGCTGAGGCTCTTTCTTGACAGGAAACATTTGGTTCCCATTTTAAGGCTGTAGAGGGCTTTAACTAGGCAGAGAGATAGGACTGTGATGAAGGAGTGATTCAAGCAGGTACATTAAGAAATTGAGGTTGTCAGATCCCCTCTCGTGAGATGAAGGACAAGAAAGGATCATCCGGGTATACACTAAAAGGTTCCATTAAAAAACTGTTTTAAATGCCGTTACTCTGGTAGAACCTCCCTTTAATGAAATGGAAAATAATGCTATGATTTCTCCTTTATCTTTTCTCACTTTTCTATCAGGGGAATAAAAAAGCCTTCTTGCCGTGTAGTTCCTGCAAGGCAGCACAGGTATCATTTCTCTTAGCTTATTATTACTATTATTGTACTGGGGAAAAATAGAAAAGCGAGCCAACAGAAGACTCAAATTATTCAACAACATCATTAATATCACATGCAAGTAAAATTTTGCCAAAGATAATTCAATGGAGCTACAGCAGTAACTTAAAGAGTAATGACCAGAAATCCAAGCCGGAATCAGAAACATGTGTTTTGGATTGAGATGTGTCTCCCTAAAATACAGGTCAACTTGGGAAGGCCATGATGCGCAACGTTATGTAACTACCCAGCATATAATTATCCTATGCATTATAAATCTGAAACTCGATGACTCCAATGAGACAGAATTAGGAGCAATTATGTTGAGACAAGCAGAAATCTACAACATTAGCTTGTATCTTGAATCAATCCATTTTTGAGATATAATAGAGACGAAGCAAATGAGCAGAGGTCAGAGGAACTTCAGTATCATTGATAAAAAAGAACCCTAGTGAAGTATGCTCTTTAAGGACAGGAGTCCCTATGCTGAGAACTTTTAAAACCCAGGAGAAAATTGATGTAAATATGTAGGGAATGCTGATTCCACAGTTGCTAAAAGGAGACAAAGACCTTAGCCCAGAGCCAATGAAAAACCTTAATGACCAAAGTCACTGCCATCTGGTTGATTTTGACTTACAGCAACCTTGCAGGACTGAGTAGACATCACCTGTGAGTTTCAGAGAGTATTGGTATTGACGGGAGTAACAAAGTCTCATCTACTTCCCATGGATTGGTAGATGGTTTTAAAGTCCTGGCCTTGCGTAACCTGAGACCCCATAGCCAACACAGAGAGGAGACCTCCTGGAGCTACCACCCTGAATTCAGACACCCAGCCTTCCCTCTAACACTGGGAGGGAACATGTTTTGGCTTGGGACAGCCACGCATTTGTGGTACGTCTAGTGTTGCAGCACTAGACAAAGAACAAGCATGGTGGTTCGGAGAAGAGAGTGCTGCTTGAAAAGATACTGGAAGTAGTTTTAGACCTACTGGGTAGAGGCTGATAAAAGCCAGGTGATAAAAGACTGGATGACCTTACAGAGACTGTTGGTGGAATTTTGAATATCAAAGGCAAGCCTGGTATGGAGCCAGAGGAAATGAGGGTAGTGGAAGCACTGCAGTGGTGACAGTGCAGATGGCAAGAAAGCAGTGATGGAGAAATGACAGCAGCAGAGCTCTGAGACTGGTAAAAGACATGGACATGGACCATGGTCTAAGACATGGACATGGACTATGGTGTAAGAGACCTGAGTGGGCAGGCGGCAGGGAAGGGGAATGCTTCTAGCCACTTGTGCACAAAGCTGAAGAATTTGGTAACACTTGGGCAAAGAGGCAGAGGGGTCAAGGGGCCAAGAGGCCAAGAACAAGAACAAGAATCTGAAAATATATGGAACATTAGAAGCTGGACTGTGTCAGTCACGGAGGGTATGCACCTGGCTTCCAGAGTTGTAAAGGGTGAAACCATGACCTGGATTTTACCAACTTGGCTTCGAAGGGCAGGATGACTGTTGCTCTGTGCCAGAGGAATGGGGCTGCTGCTGCTGTCCACAGCTAAGAAGGAAGACCTGCCATGCCCAAGGAATAGAAAAGTTGGGCTTGCCACAGTTGATGGGATAGGGTCACTTCTAAATTGGATTTGGGAAGGAAGGGGTTTCCTAAAGCTAAGGAAGCAGAATTGTCATCCCAGTGGGCCTCAAAGGTGAAACTGTAGCCCAATCCTGAAAGACTTCTATCCAGAATCCAGAGAGAATGGGCAACACCCACAGTCTGGGTGACCATTGTCTAGATGGCCCTGAGGAATTGTCCTGCTAAATTTTGGACTTCCTGGGTGCCTGTTATTCCTCCTATTTGTAACGGAGATGTCTACCTTGTTCCTGTTCCATCATGGTACCTTGGAAACAGATAATTGGTCATTCACAAGTGAGGAGAATTTTTGCTCTAGGACCTTTTAGACTTGCTGTAGATTTAAGACTTCTGCGAAGACACGAGTTTTAGGAAAACAAAGGGCAGAATGATATGTACAATGGTATTGTCCCCATTGCCACCCCTGCTAAATATGTGATGATTTCACTAAGCATGAGTTTCAGAGTTATGCAATCGTTCTCTATTTTTATGATCTGATGTAGTTATCCTAATAGCAGAATACTTATAGAGGAATGGGCTGTATTGTTGAGTCAATTTTAAAAGAGAGGTCAAACAAGCAAGCAGAGACCACAGGGATCTCAGTACAACTAAGAAAGAAGAATAGTGAGCAGATTATGTCCCTTGGATTAGGAGTCTCTGTACTGAGAAGCTCCTAGGCCCAGGAGAAGACTGATGTCAAGACACATGAAGATCTCTAAGAAACATTGGGCCTGGAGGTACTGAGAGGAGACTAGGACGTTCTCAGACAGAGAAAACCTTTCCCTAGAGCTAGCACCTTGAATTCCTCCTTCCAGCTTTGTAAACTGTGAAAGAATACATTTCTGCTGTTAAAGCAATCAACTTGTTAATACAATCAAGCTGTTGTATTTCTCCCATAGCATCGCTAGATAATGAAGAAAATGTGGAAGAAGGGATATCATTGCTGAGGTCAGGTGGTTCTGACCTTAATTGTACTTGGCATAATTGAATGATATGGAATGATATATGTACTAATTCCTGTCTAATAAAATAATAATTGCTTCAAATACTCTACAGCAAGAAGCTGACCTTTGTTTTGTTAACTATGTGATGGCATGTAATTGTGAGGATCATAACAAGTGATTGATGCTGTTCTACTTCCATCAAGTCAATTCTAACTCTAATGCTATAGGGACAGCTATACCCTTGAGATCCTGAGACGATACACCTCCATACAACCAGACAGTCTCATCTTTCTTCCACAGAGTGACTGGTCGTTTTGAACATCTGATTATGTGGTTAGCAACCCAGTGCTTAAACCACTGGAATTCCAGAACACCTAATTGTAGTCTTGGAAAATCTGTATATAGATCTAGAAAGAGTTGTTCAAAGCCAATAAACACTATATGGCTGAAAATCAGATAAAGATACATCAGAGTTGTATCTCTTTATCATACTCATTCAATCTCGAGACTACAGATTATCTGAGCAGCTGAAATCTCTGAAGAACATTGCATCTGCGCTGAAGGAAGACTCATTAACAACCTGCAATATGAGAAGGACACAACTTTTGTTGCTAAAAGTGAAGAGACCTTGAAGCAATTATTATTTTTTTACTAGATGGGATTTAATACATATATCATTTCGCATTTCAATTACGTCAAGTAGAATTGTACAATTACTAACACATCAGTTTCTAAACATTCTTTTTTCTACATGGACTCCTTGAAAACATCTCCCTTTTACTCTTGCCCCCACCTAAGCCATCCCACCCAAACCCCTTATTTTACTTCCTGTCCCTATAGGTTCATCTATCCTGTGTTTTATATACTGAAAAATGAAAAAGCAAATAACTCAGCTTCAAGAGCATGACCTCTGTTGACATAACACCTCTGAGATACACTTTAATAATACACTCTAATATGGCAAACAAAACCAAACAACACAATACACATAAAAAATTCAGAAAAAGGGGGATCTACAAAGTTTTAACTATTAAAGTCAGATTTACACCTTTGATACGCTCACTTTCCCTTCCTAAGCACTCTTTTTAGTGACACACTTTCCTTGATTTAGCAAGGGACTTCTTCAGAGCCTTATTTCTTAGGTAGTTCCACAAATGAATGTTATGCTCCCCCTATCTTCCATCACCTCTGCACACTGGATTCTCATGAGGCTCTGATACCATTTCTTCCTCTGACTTTGGATGATATGGATTCCAAACTTTGGGTGACTGCCTGTGATGTGCTTCTTTCAGGTAGACTTAGTTGACATTCTCACTTAAAGGGCTACTTCTTTGGAAACCAGTCTTTAAGACCCCAACATGATTTTATCTGGTAGCCGGGCACCATCTACAGTCTTTGCCACATTTTTTAATAGCATCTGCATCTTCTGTGTTCCCTTCCTGAGGACAAAGATTGATCAGGGTCACGATGTAGGCACTAATTTTTCCTAAGTTGGAGCAAGGATTTAGTGTGAGCCCCAAACCCATTCCTGGATCTATGTTTTGTTTCATTTTCCTTTTAAAATGTCTGAACTTGGGAGTTAACACATGTGACATACCATTCCATAGTTTACTCACATTTGACAGAATTATACAATTGCTTCCATAATCACTCTCCAATTGTAGTTTTCCTTCATCGCCTCCTTGACGCCGTCTCCTTTTTATCCCCAACCCCACCCCTCTTATATCCCCACCACCCCCTGAAGCTCTTGTTCTGTTTGCTTTCTCTATAGGCTCAATGTCCTTGGGTTTTATTTACCGACAAACAGGAAAACAACTAGCACAATTTTTGAGAGGGTGATCCCAATAGCAACACACTTTTGAGTTCCACCCTAATATGAACAAACATTAGCAAAATAAAACAGAGTGTCTGTTGTAGGATTGCCAAAATAATAAGCGTTATAGCATATAGGGTCTTTGTTGTAGCTGAATCTTGTTTGACCACCAACCAACAGTACACAATTCTTGATCTTTTGCTTCATCAGATACCATGTGCTTTCTGACATAAGCCCTCAAGTTCCCACTGTGTCTAAGGTAGAGTTCAGTTAACCCAGTGTAGTTCTCTCATGGGGGTCTCACAATGCAACCTCTGGAGCATGCTGTATGGCCCGAAGGTCTAGGATATCCTGTCTCAGGGTTGCATGGCAGCTAGCTTGGTTTCTGAGGAAACCCCAGATACCCAATTTCCATGTTACCCAAGCCCTGCAGGCCACTTAAGACCCTCACCCAGTGTCCTCAAAGCATCCTCAGTCCCTCCTCCCCCTCTACTTGGCAGTCAGCTCTCCCTCCCTGCCTCTGAACAGACATGAACCTATGTTCCACCAATCATGACCATGCCCTCTCCCCTTTCCTGCGCTGTCCCTCGCATCAGAGGGCCTCATCTCTCTCTGACAGGGCCATCTCTCTTTTTGGGGACCTCATCTCTGATCCACAGGGGAACCACTCAACAGACAGCATCTCCCATTTCCCTTGATCGTTTGATCCCAACAATCACAGGCACCGTTCAGCCAAGTGACCTACACAATACTTACCTGGGATCAATGTGTGGCTCCTGGTTCTTTACCAGGTTGTCTGGTCCCCCTGCTTGGAGGATTGGATGTCTTAAAAACTTAGGTTTGCCCCTGCTCATTCCTAACACAGTGGACTCCCACAGTGCTTGTTCTTTTGCACTTGACTAACTTCATTCAGCATAAAGTCTTCCAAATCCTGCCTTATCTTGAGACCTTTCATGTTTTTTAGGGATTGAAGCAATTATTGGTGAAGGTTAGAGACTACAGCCTTCAGGACAAACTATAATGTAAAAACAAACAGAGAAGAACCAAAAAAAAAATAAATCCTCAAAAATCCTTACAACCAAAAAAATATGCGAGCAACATCCTGATAAACAAAGAATATTAATATTGCTAAGGATTTCATTTTATTCAAATTCACCACTAATATATTTGAAAGTGTTAGTCAAGAAGTCAAATGATATAGTGCATGGAGTAAATCTGCTGCAAAAGGTCTCTTTAAAGTGAGAAAGAATAAGATATCACTTTCAAGCCTAAGGTCAGAGTATTTTAAGTTGTTTCATAGGCAGGTAACAGCTGGATGGTGAAGATGGAAGATGCGGCAGAATTGCTGCTTTTGACTGACAGTGTTAATCAAGAAAATGAACTGGATCATGCACTGTGAGAACAATGAACAAATCTGTGTTGGAGGATGTAAGGATGGAGAGAATTGATATTACAAATTTGGGGCATGTTATTATTAGGGAAATATTCATGAAGAAAATTAAGTAGTCAGTTAGCCCCCAAGAAGAATTCCAGTCTCACTGGGAGGGATTGACATATTGACTGTCACAATAGGCTAGAATAAAGCCATGTGAGAATGGCAGAGGAGCGGACAGTGTTTTGTTCTGCTGTGCACAGAGCCACTATGAGTTGGAATACATTTGATGGCCCCTAACAGTGACACCAGGGGTCATATGTTCAGTTAACTAGTTAATGTCTACATCAGTCACTAGGTGCCAAATATAAGACAACTGGTGAGTGTCTTTGGGTGGTGAAACAGAAGCTCAGACTCCATGATGCTGCCTAAATGCCCACCAGTGGAAGAATGGATAAATGAACTTTGATGAATACCATGGAGTTCTACGCAATGTTAACTAATGATGCTTCTGTGAAATGCTTCCTAACATGGATAAAACTGGAGGACATGCTGTTGATTGAAATTAGTGTGTCGCTAATATTGAATGAAAGCGTTCTATAAAAAGTCAAGATAAGTCTTAACATCAAAAGAAACTTTCTTAAAGTTTACCAGGAGTGGGAAAGAAGTGAAAGGAGATATCACTGGCTAAAAGGTACACAAGTGTTAACTTGGGTGAAGAGGAAAGCAATAGATAGTAAGAGGTGTGGCAGTCATATGCTTATGTTAATTTCATAATTGAAATGTAGAGGTGGAGTCTGGCCTGTTAATCAGGAGAAAGCCATTGAGTAGCTGATGAGGCCTCTATGTGGGCATGGCTTTCACCTGAGACTCCAGGGAAATCTCGCGATATTTCCCTCGTGAAGATGAGAAGCTATCTTCCACAGTTGTTGGAAGTTAGTTTGAGAGATGATTAACCCCAGGCAACACAAGATACAGCCTCTGAGAAGCTGGAGGAGCCAGCGGAGAGACCACTCGGCTCTGCCCTGAAGAAGACAGACCTCTGAAACTGGAGTGGCATGCTGTTGATGGACCTGAGCCCTGGAAGTGAGGAGCCATGGGGAGACCCCTGCCAGCGCCAGAATTCTGCACCCACTGACCTGTGACTTCCTGAGCC